>MU968317.1:21265622-21510423 GCA_034641835.2 Pinus albicaulis
TAACCTCACATGCAGCTTGATTTGCTGCCATGTATTATGCTTCCGCTGAACTGAGTGCCACAGATTTTTGTTTCCTATTGTACCAAGAAACTGTTGTAGATCCAATACTGGAAACCCCTCTTGATGTTCTCTTTCTGTCCATTGGGCTGACTGCCCAATCTGCATTCATGAAGCCATGCAACTTCACCTCATCCATCTGTCTGTACCATAATCCATACTCAGATGTGCCCCTGAGATACCTTAGGACATGCTTGCCTACCTTCCAAAAGAGCTTGGTAGGTTTAATCATCACTTTTGAAAGCTAGTTCACCGCATAGCATATATTCAGTCTTGTATTAACTAAATACATGTGTGAACCCACCAACTGTTGATAAACAGTGGCATCCACTACCTCTGCCGATGTAGCATCCTCTTTCCTCCAATTTCATATAAGCGAAGTATCCATGGGCTTGCAGTCCTCCATATCAAAACATACCAAGTATATCCTGAGCATACTTTCCTTGAGACACAAATAGTTCACCGTCTCGCTACCATATTTCCAATCCAAGGAAATAATGAAGGAGGCCCAAATCCTTCATCTTGAGCTCCTTTGCAAGATCTGCCTTGCATGAGTGTATCAACTTCTAATCACCCATTAGTATTAATTCATCAACATAAAGAAAAATGATTAAAACCTTACCCTCCACCACATTTTAATACAATTTTGCATCCGCCTCACTCTTGGTGAAGCCAAGTCTAGTGAAATAGCTATCGATCCATGTGTACCAAGCACATGGTGCTTGCTTCAGCCCATACAACGCTCTTTTGAGCCTGCACACATGCAACTCGCTGCTAAAGATCTCAAATCCTTTAGGATGCTCAATGTACACCTCTTCCTCAATAATCCCATCAAGGAACACAGTCTTCACATCCATCTGATGAATGTGCCAACTCATTTGTGCTGAGATAGCAAGGATGGTCCTTATAGAAGAATATTGTGCGACAAGTGCAAAGGTTTCCTCATAATCAATCCCCTCGATCTATGAGAAGCCCCAGGAAAAAAATCTTTCCCTATACTTCTCAACGCTCCCATCAGCAACTTTCTTTACTGTGTAGATCCATTTCGAATCTACCACTGATTTACCCATCGGCCTTGGAACAATCTCCCAAGCACTGTTTCTGACAACGGAGTCATACTCCTCCACCATTGCATCTACCCATGTGGGCTCCTGCGTTGCTTCTTCAAAAGAAGATGGCTCTGTCACAACACACTTTCTCATAAAAGCCATGTATCCAGTAAATCGGTTAGGTGACTATATTTATCTACACTATGATGTAGGGACTCCTACATTCTCTGCCGCATCAAGCTTCACTCTCTCAGCTTCTGTGGTATGCCTTCTTCCAGACCTGATGTTTGGTTCTGCATGAGTGGACTCTTCCACTCCATGAATCTCCTCCTATGGTTGATACACATCTAGAGGCTCATCTTTGGGAACAAGAAGTTCCTCCTTTGCATGCAAGTGTAGCTCCCTCTCAAGCGACAACTTCATGGCTTTCACCTCATTTAATTTTATATCCTGTTGCACCAAAGTGATTTGACTGTTTGGAAAATACACACGATAATTATGGGGTGTTTCTATGTACCCCACAAATATCCCAACTTTTGCAATCAGCTTCAGCTTCTTCCTGGCATCCTTTGTTGCATGAATGTAAACAAATGAGCCAAAAATCTTCAAATGAGAAATATTAGGCTTCTTACTGGTAAAAGCTTCTTTAGGTGTACTCATGCCAAGTACTCTATGAGGACAATAGTTTGTACATAAACTGTAGCATTGCATGCGAGCTTCAACGAAATAGAGGTATTAATTTAATTACAAGCTAGCGAGCTAAAGGCTAATTCAAATCGATTGGGCGCAAGGATGTTTTTGCTGACAATATTTCCTTTGGAATTTTTCTTTTCTATTACTAGGACTTCATCCTCCTTAGATGAAGGTTCTTTTTTATTCTCATCCAATGCTTCTTCTTCCTTTTTAGACAACAGACCATTTAGGGTTTCCTCCTTAAGACTCTCGTGTTTCTTTATGAATGGTTTTAATGTTCTTGGAAAGAGGAGTTTCTCCAGCTCCACTGGAGTCGTGTTCATTTCCACCACAGACAAGGTCTTTCTTATCAGTAATCATCTTCTAAAACTTGCTTCCTCTTTAGCGCAGATAATGGCCCCTTTGATGGAGATGACAAAGATGTCTACCCAAATCCACCCCAAAAAATTAACTCTTCCCACATTTTTTTCCCTTTCTCTATAGTTCTGCTTGTACCAATTTTTTTATCAGGCCATGGTGAAACATACTAGTCTCATCATTTTCAAGTTGAGCCTAAATGTTTTTGGCTATTTTAGTTAAACTTTTCAACAAGTAGAAAGGGAGATTCATTTTCTTCTTATCCTTAAAACAAACAATATATTTAAGATGATACTTAAAAGTAACAAGATATCTACTTCATAGGTAATGTATTTTTGGACCAAGTACAAGGGTTCGTGCCACACCTTCACCCATGCCTGCAATATACCCTTGTTGTAGAAATCATATGCATTAAGCATGCATATGTCCAACATCCACCTGATCTCACACTATTTAACTTTATGCAAGATACTGAATCTATTCCACTTTTTAATATTTTGCGGAAAAATTAATTGCACACACATGTGAAGCATAAACAAAAATATTCAATAGCACATAACATAGTTTTTAACTGGGAAAGCCTGAAGCTGAAAACCCCAACTATATATTATGTAACATGGAGATCATATGAAAATCTCATACAAGGATACAAAGCTTATCACAAGCCCTCAATACAGTGCAATCATCATACAATAATCAGGACCAATCTTGCAAATCCATGCACCGATCCTTGCCACCTGCTAGCCTGCCTCCACTGCGCAATCACTGCTGAAGAATAGCTCAGAATGAATTCGAATTACCCCATCCTTGACTGAGCAATCCTCATTGGCATCTCCACTGAGTGTGTGATGAAATCAATGCATCACTATAGTCACAACAGATAGTCTATCTTGCCCTTTCACCTATCTCTCCACTGGTCTCCACTGAAATTGCCATGCACTGTAGTTAACTGATTATATTATTCAGTTGATTAACGAGTTATTATTTGTGAATTAATTAACTAATTAATTTACTCCACTCTCACTAGTGTATCATTTAGTTAGACTAGATACAACTAGCTCAACTGAGTCTAACTGAGTTAAACTGAATACAACTCCATAACTACTTCTTCCAATTGAGTCATAACTCTGCCACTTGAGTTCTAACTGAGTCCTCCATGCATTAGCTCCAGTAAACCATCAGGAATAGCGTAATTCCTTCTGTCAGCTGATGTGCCACATCTGTGCACTGAACTGAAGTGCTCCAAGAGAATAAGTTGTTGTTTAGAGTCTGATTATTATTAAGAGCTAATAATAATCGACATGCATATATTTTTAGATTGACGATCTATAAATAGACTTCGCCCAATATTATAAAAATTTAATTTCATCTATTTTTCCAACTTGATCAACCATCCACAAATAGCATCCTGCAACTTCTGAAATATGATCATCATGTCTAAAATAGACATAGTCTAAAAATAGACTTGCGCCAAAAATAGCCTGCAGGCCCACTTAGTGAAGGCGACTCTTTTCACTAAGCTCATCATCTTGTTGAATCTCAACACTCCCTCTCAACAAGATAGGGATTGTCCTTCACCCCGATCCTGCCTCTATGGTATTCGAATTTTCTCCTGGTGAGCGCCTTCGTCAGAATATTTGCATCCTAATCCTCCATAGGAATGTACCGAAGCAACATGATCTTCCGCTGCACACAATCTTTGATATGATGATACCGAATATCAATATGTTTATATCTATCATGAAACACAGGATTAACTGAGAGTTTAATGCAACTATGGTTATCACAATGAATCACCGTGGGATCTAAATGTGAACCGAACAAACCAACCAAGATCTTCCTCATCTAGATAGCCTCACATGCAGCTAGACTTGCTACCATGTATAATGATTCCACTGAACTGAGTGACACGGATCTTTATTTCCTGTTGTACCAAGAAATTTCCGTAGATCCGATACTGAAAATCCCTCTTAATGTGCTCTTTCTGTCTGTTGGGCTTCCTGCCCAATCTGCATCCATGAAGCCATGCAACTTCACCTCATCCGTTTGTCTGTACCATAAACCATACTCAAATGTGCCCCTGAAATATCTGAGGACATGCTTGCCTACATTCCAAAAGATCTTAGTAGGCTTAACCATCGCTTGTGAAAGCTGGTTCACCACATAGCATATGTCCGGTCTTGTATTGAATAAATACATGAGCGAACCCACCAACTGTCGATTAACAGTGGCATCCACTACCTCTGCCGTTGTAGCATCCTCTTTCTTCAAATTTCTTAGAAGAGGAGTGTCGATAGGCTTGCAGCCTTGCATGTGAAACTTATCCAGTATCTCCCGGGCATACTTGCCTTGAAACACAAACAGTTCACCTTCCCGCTGCCATATTTCCAATCCAAGGAAATAATGAAGGAGGCCCAAATCCTTCATCTCGAACTCCTTTGCAAGATCTGCCTTGCATGAGTGTATCAACTTCTCTTCACCTGTTAGCATTAAATCATCAACATAAAGAAAAATGATTAAAATCTTACCCTCCAGCACAATTTGGTACAGGTTTGCATCTGCCTCACTCTTGGTGAAGCCGAGTCCAGTGAAATAGTTTTCAATCCATGTGTACCAAGCACGTGGTGCTTGCTTCATCCCATACAACGCTCTTTTGAGCTTGCACAAATGCGACTCGTTGCTGAAGATCTCAAATCCTTCAGGCTGCTCAATGTACACCTCTTCCTCAATGATCCCATTAAGGAACGCAGTCTTCACATCCATCTGATGAATGTGCCAACCCATCTGCGCTTAGAGAGCAAGGATGGTCCGTATGGAATAATACCATGCAACAGGTGCAAAGGTTTCTTCATAGTCAATCCCCTCAATTTGTGAGAAGCCTCGGGCAACAAATCTTTCCTTATACTTCTCGGCGCTCCCATTAGTAGCTTGCTTTACCTTGTAGATCCATCTTGATCCTACAACTGATTTTCCCACCAGTCTTGGAACAATCTCCCAAGCACTGTTTCTAACAATGGAGTCATACTCCTCCACCATGGAATCTACCCATGTGGGCTCCTGCACTACTTCTTCAAAATAAGATGGCTCTGTCACGATACACTTGCTCATAAGAGCCATGTATCCAGTATATCAGTCAGGCGGTTGTCTTTGTCTGTGCTCTGATGTAGGGACTCCTACATTTTGTGCCGCATCAAGCTTCAGTCTATCAGCTTCTGTGGTACGCTTTCTTCCTTGTCTGATGTTTGGTTCTGCATGAGTGGACTCCTACACTCCATGAATCTCCTCTTGTGGCTGATCCACATCCAGAGGCTCATATTTGGGAACAAGAAGTTCATCTTCCGCATGCAAGTGTAGCTCCCTCTCAAGTGACAACTTCATGGCTTTCACCTCATTGAATTTTATATCCCATCGCACAACAGTCATCCAACTGTCTGGAAAATACACACGATAGTTATGGGATGTTTCTGTGTACCCCACAAATATCCCAACTTCTGCAGTCGGCTCCAGCTTCTTCCTGGCATCCTTTGTCACACGAATGTAAATAGGTGAGCCAAAAATATTCAAATGAGAAATATCAGGCTTCTTACCAGAAAATTCTTCTTTAGGTGTACTCATGCCAAGTACTCTATGAGGACAATGGTTTTGCACATAAACCGCAGTGTTTCATGCTTCCGCCCACAAGTGCATCGATAGGCCCTGGTCATGCAACATCGCTTGTGCAGCACCCACGATCGTTCTGTTATTTCTCTCTGCGACCCCATTCTGTTGTGGGTTATGAGGCGCTATGAGTTCTCTTCGAATTCCTTCTTTGCTACAAAAGTCTTTGAATTCACCAGAGATGTATTCACTAGCATTATCGCTCCGTAGAGCTTTCACTTGCTTCCCCGACTCCTTCTCCACCAATGCCTTGAACTCACAGAACTTTGAGAACGTTTCACTCTTCTTCTGCATGAAGAAGATCCAGCATCTACGAGAAAAATCATCAAAAAATATCACATAATACCTGTGTTTTTTTTTTGAAGCAACCGAGAATGGTCCACACACGTCTGTGTGAATTCTCTCTAGTATCACCGAAGCATAGTTCTCCTTCTCATGAAAGGTGGTATTCACAAACTTACCCATTGTACATCCTTTGCATTGATCTGACTACGCAAGAGTACCCTTGGGAAGTCCAGTAGAAATTTGCTGCAAAATATTCAAAGCGCCATGGTGAAGATGGCCCAATCTCCTGTGCCATAATTCACCCTCATCCCGGCTCACCACTCTTTCTGCTTTGCCCACCATTGCAGCACAGCCATCTACCTCCATCTTGTATAGATTCTTAATTCGAACCCATATCTTCTTGGTTTGACCCGTTGTTTTATGTCGAAGGAAGGCTTTTCCCTCACTGAAAACAACATCATAACCCTTGTCTTCTAGCATTACGATTGAGACCAAGTTCTTCTTCAGACCTGGAACATGCATGACATTCTTCAACAAGAACGGATTACCGGACTCCCTCTCAAAGGTAATGGTCCCAATTCTAGTTGCACTGTACCAACCATCATCGCCCATCTCTATATGCATCTAGAGGTCCTTCTCCTCCAAGTCACTAAACAACTCTTTGAATCCCGTCATATTTAAAGACGCACGACTGTCAAGATACCACAACGATCCCATGTAGCTTGAAACGAAGCATGTGATCAAGGAAAAATATAGCTGAAATTGTAAGGCTAAGGCCTGTCTAGCTGCAGATCCAGCAACCTTCTTATTATTCTTCTTCTATGGATAGTTAGTGGGGAAATGTCCATGCTCGTGACAGTGAAAACACTTCACTTTGGACAAATCCTGCTTCTTGCCTTTAGCACTGGATTTTGAAGGATTTTTCTTCCCCATCCCTTTTATTTCTTTGGAAACCAAAGCGCAATTCTCTTCATCTTCATTCTTCGATGAAGATCCATCCCTGACACCCCGCCTTATCTCCTCCTGCACAAGATCTGACCAAAGTCGCTCCCATCCCGACAGTTTCTCCCGTCCATTGACAAAGTCTTCGTAGCTATGCAAACTCTTCGGAAGCCCAAGGAGAGCCAAGCTCACCAAGTATTCTTCATCAATAGTAACCCCCACACTTCCCAGTTCATCCTTGTAGTAGACAAACTTCGTGAGATTTTTTGGAATAATGTCGCCTTTCTCCATTTTTTATTTTTCTGAGCTTGTCTTTAAGCGCCAACTTCCTTTGGTCACTTCTGCTTTGGAACAAGTCTGTCAAAGCCTTCCAAATTAAGAGTGGAGTGGCTTTCCCATGAATACTGGACAAAATATGTTCCTTCACACCTTCCAACAGAATTCTCCTCGTCTTTGCTGTCTTCTTTTGCCATGCATCAAGTAATGCAACATTGCTAGATCCCGGCTTAGGAACATCGCTATCGATGAACTCCTTCAGCCCATTATTCTCCAGTACCGCCTCCATATTGTCCTTCCAAGCTATGTAATTCGAGCTCCCATCAAGGGCATACTCCAATCTCAACCCGTTGAAAGACATTTCAATGTATACTCTATTTCTGCACCAAGAATCTTCTGTAGCAAATTCGAATTGTCCACCAGCACAAAATCACTTCACAATTGCAATCTTCAATCAATAATGCTCTGATACCATGTAGAAATTATATGCACTAAGCATGCATATGTCCAAGATCCACCTGATCTCACACTATTTAACTTTTTGCAAGATACTGAATCTATTCCACTTGTTAATCTTTTGCGAAAAAATTAATTGCACACACATGTGAAGCATAAACAAAAATATTCAATCGCACATGACACAGTTTTTAATCGGGAAAGCCTAAAGCTGAAAACCCCAAATATATATTATGTAACATGGATATCATATGACAATCTCATACAAGCATACAAATCTTATCACAAGCCCTCAGTACAGTACAATCGTCATACACTAATCAAGACCAATCTTGCAAATCCATGCACCGATCCTTGCCACCTACTAGCCTGCCTCCACTGCGCAATCACTGCTGAAGAATAGCTCAGAATGAATTCAAATTACCCCATCCTTTATTGCGCAATCCTCATTGGCATCTCCACTAAGTGTGTGATGCAATCAATGCATCACTATAGTCACAACAGATAGTCTATCTTGCCCTTTCACCTATCTCTCCATTGGTCTCCACTGAAACTACCATGCACTATAGTTAACTGATTGTATTGTTCAGTTGATTAATGAGTTATTATTTGTGAATTAATTAACTAATTAATTCACTCCACTCTCACTAGTGTATCATTCAATTAGACTAGATACAACTAGCTCAACTGAGTCTAACTGAGTTAAACTGAATACAACTCCATAACTACTTCTTCCAACTGAGTCATAACTCTGCCACTTGAGTTCTAACTGAGTCCTCCATGCATTAGCTCTAGTAAACCCTCAGGAATAGTGTAATTCCTTCTAACAGCTGATGTGCCACATCTGTGCATTGAACTGAAGTGCTCCAATAGAATAAGTTGTTGTTTAGAGTCTGATTATTATTAAGAGCTAATAATAATCGACATGCATCTATTTTTAGATTGACGATCTATAAATTGACTTCGCCCAATATTCTAAAAACAGAATTTCATCTATTTTTCCAACTTGATCAACCATCCACAAATAGCATCCTGTAACTTCTGAAATATGATCATCATGTCTAAAAATAGAGATATTCTAAAAATAGACTTGCGCCAAAAATAGCCTGCGGGCCGACTTAGTGAAGGCGACTCTTTTCACTAAGCTCATCATCCTGTTGAATCTCAACACTTGCTCCAATTCAAGCTTTGTTTGTTCCTTAGGTGTCAAAAATCAGTCACAGTCAAAATCCTTTATTGCACCTTTGAACCAAAATTCGCCTCCATGCAAAAGGCATGTACGTTGCACAATGGATTCCTTTGATACGAATAGCTCCATTTAGTTGAAATGACCCACTCTCTCGTTAAATTTCTTTGTAAAGGCTCTCGTCACCTTAAAATTGTATCCTTGAAATTTATGACAGAACTTGAGCCAACCAACTTCCTTGAAGTATTTATGAACCTAAGGAAATTTATCAAGGAATTTGGGACTGTTAGGTTCAAAAAGCGACACTGAAGGTTTTGGTGTTAAAGCATCCTCTGTGGGGAAGAATTATAAATCTCAACTCTGCGTAAGGTTGGGTGGAAAAAATTGATAACTAAATAATGGAAGCGAAAGGTTTCTATTATGGGGGAGGATCGTGCAAAAAGGGAAACTTAATTGAAATCATGAGATTACATGGGGAAAATACGCATGCGAGATCCATCGTCATAGAATAGGGTGATAGCGCAATATATCTAAATCTTGAGTGTGTTGATATTTTTAAAAATTAGTGAATCCTTCCAAATTAAGTCATTAAATAAAGTAAAAATGTCCTACCATGATTACCTTAAGTACCTTGGGATTATCACTTACCGACACGTCTTTGCTGGGAAGTTCATATAATGCTAACTAATGCTACAATCCTTGAGAATTCGTCCACTTGTATGACAGTTACGGGAACAAACTGTCATGATCATGCAATTATGGCTCATCGTTATCAGGAAATATGGGCGATCTGAAACTAATTCTTTATCGAGTAACTACTATATCCTAAGAAAGTATGGACTTGATTAGTTCAAAAATCAACCCGGCATTGTGATGGAATTAGTTTGGTGACTCTGCTTCCATTTTCTTTCTTTTGCTATCACTAATAAATTCTGTAGGATAAAATGTTGTTACATATATAGGATGTGGTCACAAGTCTCACAATGAATTCTGGTAACTACTCTAACCAAACTCTAATTTGGTAGTTGCTATCTTGAACAAAATCATAATTCTTCACACGTTCCACCACTTTGGGTAAAATCTGCCACCATGTGAATGGTGGGAGAAGATTTAGAAACAAGAAGAGAATATTTAGGAAGAGGAAATAATAGGCAGAAGAGAATATCCCTGTTTCATCACTTCCATCCCATTGTCCTTGCAGATTTCAGTTACAAATTCCTCCTTAGACATTGGCTTCTAGTATAACTTTAGCCTATGTCCATTCACAAAAAAAATCATATATTGTTCCTCAATGGTTTTAATTTGAACTAACCCATTTTCAAAATAGTGTCCACTTCATATGGTCCCAACTAACGATTCTTGAATTTCCCTTTAAAATGCTTAAATCTGGAATAAAAAAGGAGAACCCAGTCCCCCTACTAGAATTGCTTCTACCGAATGAATTTATCATGCCACTTCTTTCGATGCTCATTTACAAGGATTGTCTGGTAGGCTGTTTCCTACCTAATTTCATCAAGTTGATTTAACTATAACAATTTATGCTCTTGTACTTGATCCGAAGAGAAAGTGGCATCAACCCATAGTATTTACTGATTTGAATGGGGTATGCTAGTTATGTTGTGCTAATTCCTCTTCCAGATTTTGAAACCAATGTCTTATATGTGCTTAAGGGTTCAAGTTCTCTTGCAAGTTATTGAGTCTAATAAGTGTTTTTTTATGTTATTTTTATGAACAAATTAACAGAAAAGAAATATTGAACAACAACAAATAAAAGTACAGTACATCACCATACAACACATCAACAAAGGGATTTGATGAAGGAGTTCACCCCTCCTGGGCTACATCTCCTTGGTCCAGCTTCCATGGCTTGGGCCTCTATATTATGCTCAAATTTGCAAAATGATGTGTTTACAATGCTTTTTTGCTCCTGAAACCTACACCAATGAGTTTAGAATGCCAAAAAATATTCATCTACCTCTTTCTACTCCTAATTTGGCTGAAAACTCCAAAAGTTATGACCTGCAACAGTTTGTCCACAATTTTATGCCTAAATTTAGCTAATTGGAGCTAAATTGGTCTAGTTGGCGCCAAAGTGGTAGTTCCATCAAAATTAGTGGACCGCCAAACTAATCTGCATTAAATAAATTAACCCGCGTTAAAATTAATTAAGCAGTATTAGTGCTTAATCCACGCTTATGGATAAAACTAGATTAGCATTAATAAATGAGGATTAGCATATTAATAAAATTGACTTAACATTAACTTACGCACTTAAGGTTTAGGCTCTTCCATGGTTCTAACGTCGTAGTCACATGCTGGAGGATGGTCCCATGGGGATGGCCCCCACTTCCCCTGTCAGTACATATGTTTAAATTGAAATATATATGGGTTCGCATAGTTGTTAAGAACTATTGCGTAGGTGGATTGGTAGTTGGCGTGCGTATTGCATGGGAGGTCGTGGGGTCGAACCCAAAGCCTCCGCCCAGACTATAACAAAAATTTTACTCCACCATGGGGGGACACGTGGCAGCCCCAGACCAAGCCACGTGCCTCCTCCTCGTTTGCCCACACTTCAACCATTCACAAATTACCAAATCACCCACAATTTGAACCAATAAATAGCTGTCACTTGGCAATATTTCATTAGTCAGAGGAGATTGACCAAAATTGACCCTGCCCAGTCAGCATGCCATGTCAGAAGTACGAACTGCTAACTGGGCTACCTGTCTGCCTTTTTTTTGCCAAATTTTGCATGTTTGTGCAAACGGATAGAACTCATTTCTGAAAGCCATACAGAATCCATTTTGCATGAAACGAGTTGTGCCGAATTCTGAATAATGAGCACTATGCGGTCATTCAGGTTTCGAGCCATTCTGAATACTTTTATTTTTGAGCAATAATCTGAGCACTTGATCATTTACCCATGGTATCCTCTCATAGTATTTACCCATGCTATTGTAACTAAAGAAGGTTATAAATAATGGGGCACACTTTTTAAAAGGACAAATCCGTCCACCATAATGTAGTGATCAATGGTTTTTTTCATTTAATAAACCTCTTTCTTGAATGGATAGCTTTCGATTTTATTTTTTGGTATGTATTCAGTTCATATTTTGAATATTGTGTGTTTCATTTTCTCTCCCATTGTTCAATTCAACTAGATCTTGGTCCCCCATGGTCTGGATAAGTGGTTTTAGAGTGAGGTTATGATTTTATGGCTTCTCAAGGCTATTGTTGCTTCTTCTGACAATAATTCATGCAATGGAGAGCTTCAACGAAATAAAGGCATTAATCTAATTATAAGCGAGTGAGCTTAAGCCTCATTCAAAATCGATTAGGCGTGAGGATGTTTTTGCTGACAACATTTTCTTTGGACCTTTTCTTCTCTATTACTAGGACTTCCTCCTCCTTAGATGAAGGTTCTTTTTTCTTCTCATCCAATGCCTCCTCTTCCTTTTCAGACAAGGGATCATTTAGGGTTTCCTCCTTAAGACTATCTCGTGTTTCTTTATGAATGGTTTTAATTTTCTCGAAACAGGAGTTTCTCGAGCTCCACTGGAGTTGTGTTCATTTCCTCCACACACGAGGTCTTCTTACGAATAATCATCTTCTAAAACCTGCTTCCTCTTTAGCGTAAATAATGGCCACTTTGATGGAGATGACAAAGATGTTTGCCCAAATCCACCCCAAAAATGAACTCTTCCCACATTTTCCCCTTTCTCTATAATTCCGCTTGTAGCAATATTTTTATTAGGCCATGTTGAAACATACTACTCTCACCATTTTTAGGTTGATCCAAAATGTTTTTGGCCATTTTAGTTAAACTTTTCAATAAGAATAAATGGAGATTCATTTCATGCTTATTCTTAAAACAAACCATATATTTAAGATGATACCTGAAAGTAACAATATATCTACCTTCACAGGTAATGTATTTTTGGACCAAATACAAGGGTTCGTGACATACCTTCACCCATGCCTATAGTATGCCCTTGCTCCAATTCGGGCTTTGTTTCTTGGGTATCAAAAACTGGTCACAATCAAACTCCTTTATTGCACCTTTGAACCAACATTCACCTCCCTGCGAAAGGCCTGTACACTGCACAATGGATTCATCTGAGAAAAAGAGCTCCATCTAGTTGAAATGACCCACTCTCCCATTAAATTTCTCTGCAAAGGCTCTCGTCACCTTAAAATTGTATCCTTGAAATTTATGATAGAACTAGAGTCAACCAAATTCCTTGAAGTATTTATTACGATATGGAAATTTATCAAGGAATTCGGGACTAGTAGGTTCAAAACTCGGCACTGAAGGTTTTGGTGTTAAACCATCCTCTATGGGGAAGAATAAAAAATCTCAACTCTACATAAGGTCGGGTGGAAAAACGTGATAACTAAAGAATGGAAGCAAAAGGTTTCTATTATGGGGGAGGATCATGCAAAAATGGAAATTTAAGTCAAATCATGAGATTACATGGCGAAAATACACATGCGAGATCCATTGTGATAGGATAGGGTGATAGCACAATAAATCTAAATATTGAGTATGTTGATATTTTTAAAAATTAGTGAATCCTTCCATATTAAGCCATGAAATAAAGTAAACATGTCCTACCATGATTACCTTAATTACCTTGGGATTATCACTTACTAGCACATTTTTGCTGGGTAGTTCATATAATGCTAACTAATGCTACAAAACTTGAGAATTTGTCCACTTGTCTGACAGTTACGGGAACAAACTGTACTAATCATGCAATTATGGCTCATCGTTACTGGGAAATATGGGCGATTTGAAATTGGTTCATCTAGTAATTGCTAAGAAAGTATGGAGTTGATGACTTCAAAAAGCAATCTGGAATTGTGATGGACTTCTTTCAATGGCTCTGCTTCCATTTTCTTTCTTTGGCTATCACTAATAACTTCTATAGGATAAAATGTTGTTACGGATAGAGGATGTGGTCACAATTCTCAAAATGAATTCCGGTAGTTGCTCTAACCAGCCTCGAATCTGGTAGTTGTTATCTCAAACAAAATCACAAGTATTCACACATTCCACCACTTTGGGTAAAATATCCCACCATTTGAATGAAGGATTTGGAGTTGAGAATGTGAGAGAATAGTTGGATTACCATCCATTAAAGTATGTTGTTAACTAGCGTGATGCTATCCACATTTAATTTCAATGGAATCTAAGTTACCCCTGTACATCTTGTGAGGTACAAATAACTGTGTTGAAGTCGAGTCACCTGCATGATCATATAACCAAGAGACATTGATGTATTCCCACTGATTTCCGACAAGAGATTCAAGAAGCTACCATTGATGCATGTCTCAAGGTACTGTAATAATCCCTTATCCTCCTCCCAAGATAATGTGTTGAAGTTGATGGGCGAATAACCATTAGAAGGAGGGCCTTAATGAATCCCTCATCAACTGACACAAGACAAATAAAATGAATTTGGAAGATTATATATATATATATATATATATATATATATATATATATATATATATATATATATATATATATATATATATATATATATATATATAATTTTTAAAAATGAATAAATAAATAAAAGAATAATATGTTGTTATCATTCTTTATTTTCTAATCATAAATATTCCAAATTCCTTTTGTTTGTATCGTGCTAATTGATGAGGGATTCCTTAAGGCCCTCCTTCTAATGGTTCTTCCCCCATCAACTTCAACACATTATTTGGGGAGGAGGAAATAGAAGCAACAAGATAATATTTAGGAAGAGGAAATAGTAAGAGGAAGATAATCGCTCTGCTTTATCACTTCCATCCCATTGTCCTTGCAAATTTTATCTACAAGTTCCTCCTTGGACATTGGCTTCTGGTAGAACTTCAGCCAATTTCCATTCACAAGAAAATACATATGTTGTTCCTCAATGGTTTTAATTTGAACTGACCCATTTTCAAAAATAGTGTCTAGTTCATATGATCCCAACCAATGAGTAGTGAATTTTCCTTTAAAATCCTTAAATATCGAATAAAAAAGGAGAACCCAGTATCCTTACTATAATTTCTTCTACCGAATCAATTTATCATGCCACTTATTTGGGAAATGACGACTACGTGGTTTTGGTAGGAAAGGCCTTCGAGCCCTTCTTGGGGTTCCTCATGGGCTAGACCATAGTCATGCTGGGGATGGTATCATTGCTTCTATTCATCCAGATGGCCCTAATTTTGACTCACTAGATTAATCCATTGTGCTAGCTCAAGGGGGACAAGGCTAGTCACATGGACCAATATTTGTATTTCAATATGTTGTTCTTGTTACCTCATAATCTAACAGGGGGCATAAAAGAGATTCCTAAGAGGGAAGCTGTTAGGTCAAGGGCAACTATGGAGACTTAGCGCACTGTCACCACAGGTAAGACTCCATACACTTTATGAAAATTCACTGATGGGAGGAGACCCGATAATTAGGAAGTCACTTATAGAGGATGGAAAATAGATATGAAGTTACCTTAGAAAACCTTTCCCTAGGATAGGATTAATAATGTAGATTCCTTCCTCTTTAGGCAAGGTACAATATTTTATAGGAAAAGGAGGTGAGGATTTGAGGGTTTGGTTAAAGGAACATGACTTGAAAAGGAGTTTCCCAATCCATAAAATATTTATAGAACATGGATTCCTGAGTTTCCCTTGATGAATTATCTTTGATAAGAAATGGGATCACACAGGGCCAAATGGACCCAACCCAGGTTAAGGGGATGGAGTTTAGCATTTGATTATATTCTTAACCTGACCAAGGTAAGGGGAAAGGATCAAACAATAATTTTCTCCTAAAGATGTCAAATTGATCCTATGAGGTACTAGCCTTGGGAACACTAAGGCAAAGTTTGATCTTGAAGCTATGGATTGGGATATCTCGCAATCCCACCATTGGAATCTCTTCAAATTAATAGGAGGCTTGGAGGACACGCCAACGCAGTAGGGCCCAAAATATCAAACTTTTTCTAGGGCTATTTTGTTGAGAAATTGATGCCCTAGGTGGCCTAATGTGGCTAAACCTAGAAGAGGGAGGAAAATGTGAAATAATAATGTTTAAATTACCACCTTTTGATGGATCAGTTCCTAATTCCTCTCGGGGATATGGATTCAAGGAGAATTATGAAGATGGACTTCGTTTCTTGTTCAAGGGGGCTCTCAAATTTGACTTCGTCCAATGTTAAGGGAAAGAGAATAAAATTGACCTTAAAAGAATTTATACTTCATTGCAAATGGAATATGATTATTAAGATAACTTGATCTCTAGGAAAATTCATTCATCAAACATGACCCATACATGGAGATAAGCTAGATAGAAACATAATTCCACATTGATGTCGTAAATGAATGCAACAATTAGCCTTAAAATAACAAAAATATCATAATCAATGTATGCAACAAAATGACAAAAAATAGCGTTAAAATAGCACTTACATGTAAGAGAATATAGCCAACCAGCAAAACATTCTCAATATAATAAGCTCCAAGATAAGAAGAACCCAATCCATACATCAAAATTCATCCATTATCCAAAAATATCCACCAAGGAAAAAGTGTGAAGTACTCTAATGAGAGAATGATCCAAATCAAGTGCTGATACAAAATGAATCCATCCAACTACTATATATACACTCATTAGGAGTTTTAGTTACCTAATGGTCCTACATTAGCCCCTAAAAAAAATAATGTGCAATTAACTAACTTTTGGTGACAAGCCCACCAAACTAGCTCACAAATGAAATAATAAGCCTCTCAGGAGGTCAAATAATAATCTATACATGTAGTAGGGCCCTCCAAGAAGCCTAATGAGGTCCATAAGTGCCATAATGATGAATAGGATCCTCAAAAGTGATGGAAAAGGGGGTGGTCCCTTTTTCTCCAAACAATAAACCTGTGGTGCTCCCCGTGGGTGTGGGGGCACACCAATGACCTTATAGGTCTCCAAACGAGTCAAAGATGCCTGTAGACCATATTTAAGGGTTTAGATGATGGAATGAATGTTTCCATGTCAATGTACAAGTCCTAGGATACTTTCCAAGTGTGTGGTGCACCTTGTTTAGTCAATTTAGTGTTCCTAAATTGCTTTCATTAATTATCAACCAGGGCTAGTAAACTGATGAAGTGCGGTGCACCATATGTGCTTAAGCAACCTATTCCTTACTTCGTTGTGTTGTGTTTTATGTTATTTTTAGGGAGGTTTTTGTTCTTTGAATTCTAAATATGGTTAATCTAAAGCTATGGAAAGACTTATGTGAATCTAAATTAATTTTAGAAGGAAGAAAAGGAAGTATACTAAAACTAATCTAATTTTCATAAAATCAAACCTAAAACTAAGAGCTAGTTTAAGACCTAATTTGGAAGTTTAAAGCATTTATCTATTTTGTTTGTTAATCCTAATCCATGGATCTATTTCTAAAAAGACTAAAATTGAGAATTACAATACCTATGAAAGCAGAAAATGAATCAACTATTGTACCTTCAATTATCTCTCATTCAATTGTTAGGTATGATCCTATTGAGATGGAGTTTAGTAACTATTTGTACTTTAGTCTGCTAAGGTCCTAGAATAGAAAACAAGGAATGCAAATGAAAATATCTAAGATGTGTTTAGCTACTCCAATTATTCAAGTTGTAAAGAGTGACCTTCTTTGAAGTAATGTTTGAGTAAGCTAATTACACCTGTTTGAACTAAAGGACTAGGAAAGCTCTGTAAATGAATAACTCATAAATTGCATTACATTTAATCATTCAACCATCCCTTCTTAACATGTTCAGATTAGTTCCTTGTAGAGTGGTTTTTAGGAATATTGTTGTTTGCAATCAAGTGAGGGTCTTGAAAGTGAAAGCATGTAAGATCTAACTAAGATCAACCAAATGTACAATTGACTTATCAGTCACACTCAAATGTAAAGTTTTTAACCTCTTGAAATTTATTCAGAGAAATCAATTATGCCTTTAGTTATTAGCAAGCAAATGACAAGAAGTAAGATAAATTCAACTACTGCACATGTGAGACATTTAACCATTTAATATAAATGTTACATATTGAAAATGGCTTTCATAAATATCAATTTGACACAACAATTGGCAACTCTAATTAATAAAAATGAAAAGGCAAGAAGAGTAAAGCTAAACAACCATGGTTTCTAGCACTTCAAATCTTATCCCAATATTGAAAACAAAGTTTCTATTTTCATGAAATGTTTTGGAAGATCAAGTCTGCACAGTTGCAACTATTTGAAAACTGGAAATGCAGCATAATAGAAATTTCTAAACATAATGAAAGAAATCTAACTAGAAAACATAATAAAAACCTCCTTTTGAAACAGGGGCCCTCTGCTACTAAGTTGGTTGACTCCTAGCTTGTCAAAAGTGCAATCAAACAAGCATTTGGTAGCTGAAATTCTTTATTAAAACAGAGTCTGGAAAACAGAGTATTCACTTGCAAATATGAACTATACTGAACTGAACTATCTCTCGGTTATGTGGAACCACTATTTAAAGAAGAATTACATAACTAATTGCGAGCTAAGTTAGCTATAGGTGTCTGACTTGAATTACAATAAAAATAGGACTATTGGACTCATGATTTGCCTCGAAGAGCAAATCAGGAGTCCTATTGCTGTAGGTAACGTTCTTTGACTTGTAACTTTGACCATAGATTTAGGCACCTCTTTATGTCAATCTGGGTCAAATGAGTAGGATAGAATCCATGTAGGAAGAATTCTCGAAACACCCCTGTGGCTTGATTCCTCAACTGACACCTGAAACCTGGTAAACCATAAGAGTGGCTACGAAACGCACAATTAGCTACAGAATAGGCTGCATTCTGTAGCTAATTTGAAAAAACTTATCAAAATAGAAAAATAATGAAAATACAATATGACAATCATTTAAATGTATCCTTGAGACAAAACCTTAGCATTCCTCACTAATTATGGTTTATGAACTTATGGAAAAGTGGTGGAATAAGATGAGAAAATTGTAAAGGAGAGGGTAATTTTGAGGTTCAACACACCTGTGGGGCCAACTGGGCATAGTGTACTGGATACATCTTCCTCGTCCAAAAGGTGGATCTCGAGAAATCTCTAAGCATATATGGGAATCCATGGAGTGTTTTCTACAAATGTGGAGGCCCATGGCTCTCTACACACACCCTATATGTGCCAATGTAGCCCTCTAGAAGGTTAGGATCCCGTATAAGGAGACCAAACCCAAATGGATAGCATATGTAATCCTGCATAAGATCGAATGCGTCCCCTAGCCTTCTAGAACAAAAATTCATTAAAGTAATTAGGTAAAAGAGCTCACAAACCATGGATAACATGTGGACACTTCATCATGTCCTACCCTTCCTTAGTGGGTTGTGGCATGTGATAATGTCTCCAAGCTCCGGAGGGGGTTAGCCAAGAACCTTATTACGTGGTTTCCTCTTTAGAGGGGATAGTATGCCCAAGGTATATCCCTGAAATGGTGGTGGCATGTGATAAAGAGGTGAAATGGAATAGAATGAGAGGGGTAATCCTGGGCCACATATCGGGGCACAAGGGTAGCTAAAAGAAGGGAAGCCCACACTTGGGCATATAAAGGGTAGGAGGGAGCAATCATGGTATATGAGATGCCCTGAACTTGATTTCTTCACCCTTATTTATATGCCTTTTGGATTTTATGATTTTTGTTTTATTAACTGCTCGAGGCTCAAAGTATAAAAACATGATGTGTAATATATAGTAGTGATTACTCCCTTTTTGGCAGGGAGGTTCATTTCCCTCTAGGGGTTGGGACAATCATGGGTTCCTGAATGATAAAGGAGGCTCATCTAGGGCCTATGGAACAAGGGTGATGGCCATGCGTATGGAGTAGAACTCATGCATTGGATTTTTCCAACATGCTAATTATGTTTGTCCCAACCATATTTTGCATCTTGTCATATATTGTCCTATTGAATGTGGCCATTTATGATTTTTATATTTCTTTTCAATTGCTTCAACCTTCAGGGAATCATTCGAAGCTTGACCCAAGGTGGGGGCAAGGGAATGGGGAGGCTAACCCTATGTGGACCCAGGTTGGTGAGATGATGAATGGGGGTGTAGTGGATGGAAAGGGAGCGATATATGTGGATGAGGAAGCAAGACCATGCAACCAAAGTCAGGGTTTCCCTAGTAATACCACCCTAAAACCAAATGGTTAGTAAAGGAGATCCCAGAGGAATCAAATCCAAGGGTAAAATCCAAAATAGGTCAAGGGAACATCAACACAAGCTAAGTCCACTCTTTATGCCGAATCCCCCTATCTATCCATGCCCAAAAGTGTCCATGATAAGTAAAACCAATACTAAATTACCAAATGAAAAGGCATACCTTTAAGTTAAGGAGGCCCACCTTCAAACAAACAATCAATACAAATGGGTGAGGGACCACATGGCTAGCTTAGGTGGCAGAGAAATGGAACAACGAGCTAGTTGAGGTCTGCAAGGGGTTGTCAGCTGTCGGCTGAGGACTATTATGGAGAAAAAAATTCTCTTAGGAATATCACCCACAAAGTGGTGGGTAACAGTTTTGAACTTGAATTTATGGGACAATATGAGCACCATAGATGGGCATGGAAAATATGGGAACCCTCTCTTTGGTCATGGCCATAAGGTCGCAGAACTTATACATCCACATGGGTATTTTTACCTCCGTTTGCAGGACGTTGGCGCTCTCCTATGTGAGCTTAAAGAAAATTATTTTCGTCGCTAATTTTCTATACAACTACAAGATGCTATTGGAGTTCGTGGCATTTTCATGGATGATATACTTTCTTTGTTGAAAAGGCCGTACCGAGTTCCCGTCAAGATCCCAAGCCTAATTTGCAGGTGTGGTGTCCATGGTGTTTCTTATATACATCATCACTCTTTCTAATCCATATGTCTACATATCAGCTTCCTCTGTCATGTTTATGGGAATTTCGGTATGCTTCTTAATGATTTATTGCAAGAAGAGAGACTGGATCAAATTCAGTGTTGGTAGGGAAGGTGAAATAAGTGGAATTGAGAGCATCCCAACAAAGAATCAAATTGAGGATTACCTGTCGCATGACGAGAATCCGTGAAAATAAGGGGCATACCCTAGATCCAATTCGTGCTACGAGGGGATATTTTGGACATTTAATCCATCACTTCATCCTCGATTACTGGATGTGTGCGTATCTGAAGATACTATCATTCATATTTATATTTTTATTGATAAGAAATGCATGATAACTTGGGCTTGACTTTGAGAAAAAATGGGGGCAGAGAATTTGTAGTATGCTTTGATTTTTGTGAACGAAGGTATGAATTGAAGCTTGATAATGATAATATATCAATAGATCATATAACTAAGGGAATTATTTCCCTTGACCATGTTAGTTGTCGACGAGTTGTTTATCCAAATTTGAGACACACTCGAACTGGTGGAAAATAGTGAGTGAGAAAAGTGTTTGCACCTCACTTTTAGTAACTTCTACCTTGAACTAGGTTGAAGCATTGTATTCATCAGTTTAGAAAACTAGAATTGGTAAAGGGTGACAGAGATCGTAACCCTCAACTTTGTTTCTGCATGTTTCATGTGTCTCAAGCATCCATAAATGCACAGATGAACAAGCTTCTATTAACAATGGAAGAACGGTTCAGGTATGTTAAAAATGTAAGAAGTTTGTCAATATCTGCGCATACATTATTCGTGGGTCCATGGAAAATCTATATGTATAAATCATAAATCACACTCTCAGGCCAAATTTTACCAGATTGCCTCACATAATCTCAACCATCCTTTGACGTACAAGAAAGGGAAGTCACCACATTACAAATAACTTCTTAGAAAGGGACTATTGGATCCCATCGATGGAATTTGGTACAAAAGAATGGCCCTCGCAATAGGAACATATTACACACCTTTTCCTCGAGATTGGAGACTATATCATGAGAATATTCTACATGAATAATTATTTCTAGAAAAATCCAAAACCTTACATGAACATTAGGCCTCGTTTCATGATGAATGACTCATTACACCTCAAGGTTACATGTCAATATTGATTTGGAACTACAGAAAGCATGGAATTTTCTCTGATAAGTTGCAACAAGAAAAGAATGGTCCATTTGAAGACGACAAACGAGAAGGAAAATAAAATCCTTCAGATGATGAAGAAATTGGAGTTGGCATAAGATGTGAGGGATTTTCGTAATATGTTCTCTTGAAGATGTTAAGCGAATATCATTAAAAGCATTGCAGGAGCAGAGTTACAAAGCAAACATTTTATTGGAAACAGTATAGAAGGGCCTATTTCGCCTACAATTGGGACTCATTAGGGGAATTTTGAGGTCTAAAATGGGCCTCCTAAGGAAATTATAAAATAATAGTGGAAATAATAAAATAATATTTGATTACATCATCAAATTTTAGAGGGAAAAAAGAAAACTGTTTTTTCAACTCGTATTTTCAAATCATCTCCCAATTTTTTTTACTCAAATTTCGAGCGGGATTACTCATTGGATGCAAAATTTTATTCCTCATCCAAGGAGTACCCATGTTTCATACTTCCGATGGGCCCTGCTACAGGAAAAATGAGAAATACATGAAAAACATGATTGCAATCACGTGTTTTCATGTATTTCTGATTTTTCGTGTAGAAGAGTCCATCGAAAGTATGCAACATGGGTATTCCTTGGATGAGGAATTAAATTTTGCATCCAATGAGTACTACCGCTCGAAATTTGAGTAAAAACTTTGGGAGAT
Source organism: Pinus albicaulis (assembly GCA_034641835.2). Classification (NCBI taxonomy): domain Eukaryota; kingdom Viridiplantae; phylum Streptophyta; class Pinopsida; order Pinales; family Pinaceae; genus Pinus; species Pinus albicaulis. The sequence continues at coordinate 21,288,365 of MU968317.1, forward strand.
AAGTTGAAAATATGAGTTGAAAAAGTTATTTTATTATTTTATTATTATTATTTTTTATATCTTTTTACCCTTTTACTTAAAAAATGGTGAATCATCCCCCATGGTTGACATCATCATCTTGAATCCTATTGGTTCTTATAAAGTTTATTTAGGTTGTACATTTTTCTTAGGAGGCCCATTTTAGACCTCAAAACCCCCTAATGTTTCAAGCACCAAATTACTTAGATATGTCATACAACATGCTAAATGGAACAATTATTGAGAGCTTTGGGAATCTGACTCATTTGAAGAATCAATATCTTAATGGGAGTCCCTTGTTTGGAAGATTTCCAACTGCACTTGATTGTAGACCTATACATGGGGCAAGTTCCCGTTTTTTAGAAAATGTAGTCCTTCGTGGTGTTTCTAGTCTAACATCATGCTTCTTGACACATTATCTATTTGCAAGTCGAACATGGCATGTTGGAGCTTCGTTTTCTAGTTTCTGGTTGTGAATTTAGCCACTAGGGGTGCCCATGGTGATAAGGCTAACCTTGATGACTATTTCAAAGCGTACTTATAGCTACTAAAAACTACCCATTCGATAATTTCATGGTGGGACTATCAAATCATAATGATGGGAATAAAAAATGTGAAACTTGAGGATTGGGAGGAATCCTTTACAACATATAATTGGGAATTTACAAAGATAAGCCACAAAAATTCTACCATACCTTGGTAGATTGCCAAGCGAATTATTTCAGGGTCCATTTTCTAGGCCATACACTTTCAGTATCAAAGTTGTCCCACAAGCATTATAGGGTATCTCTGTCCTCACACCTTCATTCATCAAGGTTATGGTTCAACCACACAAAACCCTTGCCATCAAAGTCCATTTTCTAGGCCACCCGTTGCCAATATCATAGTTGGAATACAAGCATTACATGGTATCTCTATCCTTGGATCTTCGCTCATCATGGTTTTGGGTCATCCACAAACCCAAAATTATGGTTCAACCACATAAAACCATTTTCATTAGCTCACGTTCAACAAAATCTTTTGAGAAGGGAAATTTATGTAATGGGGACCATTTCTTCCTAAGGGGGGAGGAATTATTCAAATGGAAAGTGGCATCAATCCATGGTGTTCGCCCATGGTATTTACCCATAGTATTGTAACTCAAGAAGACTATAAATAATGGGGCACACTTTGTAAAATGACAAGTTCATCCACCACAATGTACTGAAAGGATTTTTTCATTTATTAAATTATTTTTTTGAATGGGTATCTTTCGTTTTTATTTGTTGGTACGTATTCAGTTCATATTTTGAATATTGTGTTGTTCCTTTTATCTCCTAGTGTTCAAGACACCTAGATCTCCCCCCCAAGGATCTAGATCAGTGCTTCACTTAAATCGAGTCCCAACTGAGCATCAATCTGAAAGGTATGAATTTGAAACTCAATCAGAAGCAAGATTTGTTTCCTGTAGACGTACTCATATGGTGTGTGTCCCGTAGTAGTCCTCCACATTGTTATGTAGGCCCAAAGAGCTTCAACTAATTGATTCTCCCAGTCTTTATGATGGATCTTAACAATATTAGTGATGATGGCCTCCAATATTTTATTCATGGATTCTACTTTCCCATTCACCTAAGGGTGGTAAGGCGTTGAATTCTAGTGTTGAATATGGTACTACTCCATAATAACTTGATCAAGTTGGGTGTGACTTACATCCTTTGATCTGTGACAATCTCCTGTGGAACACCGAACTAAGTAAAAATATCCTCATAAATCAAAGTTGTGACTATCTATTCATTTGGTTGAGCTACCACCTTGGCCTTGACCCATTTCATAACATAATTCATGCACACTAAAAATATATTTCTTCTTCTGGGATATTGGCATGATCGGACCTACGAAATCCAGGGCTTAACTCTCAAACACTTTGACCAATATTTATGGCTATAATGGCATCTCATCTACCTAAATTGTCCTCCCCATCCTTTGGCAGTTATCACACTAGCACACATATTTCTTCGCGTATTTAATATGTTGGGCCAATAATACCCAACTTGCAATTCTTCATAGGTAGTGCGTTTATCTGAAAAATGGCCTCCACAAGGCTCATTGTGACAAGCTCTTACAATTTTAAGCACTCCATCCTCCCGTAGACATCACCTAATAATAAGACTAAGCATGTATAAAAAAAATCACAGTTAATCCAAGAATAATAGGCACTTATATTTATAATCTTGTGCTTTTCATGAGCAAGAAGCTTCTCTAGTATTTTTCTTGTTGCTAGATAATTTGCAATATTTGCAAACTAGGGAAAGTTAATAGAAACCACAAATAATTGTTCATCAAGAAAATCTACATTTATAGGAACATTATTTTCTTCATGTTTCAACCTAGAAAAGAAACCATAAACCAAATGATATTTACTAGGTATATCTACAATTGTAACATTAAATTCTTGCAATAATAGAAGTCGTCTCATAATCCAACCGTTAGTTACTAGTTTGTTCATGAGATACTAGATTGTTGCATGGTTCGTATGAATGAAGACCTTGCATGCTGTAATATAAGGCATGAACTTGTTTATAGAGTGCACCACTGGGAGGAACTCCTTCTCTATCATAGTATAATTCAATTTAGCAGATGCTAAATTTTTAATAGTATAATTAATTTCATAATAACAGATGTCATATTTTTTCCCAAGGACAATTCCCAAATCTATGTCTGAGGTGTCAATGGAAATATAAAAAGGTAGATACCAATTGGCCCCCATTAAAATAGGAGAAACCAAGAGTTTTTCTTTAAAAGCATTAAACACATCTTGGCACTGGTTAGTCCATAAGAAAATGACATCTTTAGACAATAATTTCAATGAAGGCATAGCAATATTCATGGAACCTTCAATGAAGCATTGATAATACCCTGCAAAACAAGGAAACTTCTCACCTCTTTTTGCGTTTTAGGGACTGGTAATTAGGATAAGACATTGATATTGGCGGGATCAACCTTGATACCTACAACATAAACAACATGACCAAGCACAACACCCTTAGTTAGCATCAACCTACAGTTTATATTACTCAAGGCAAGGTGTGATTCCTATCATCAGATTAATAATTTTTTAATATTTTTCCAAAGCTTCCTTGAATGAATCCTCATAAATAATTAAATCATACATGTACACCTTGACACAGCCATGGATAAAATCTGAAAAAATTCCCAATATCTCTCTTTGAAATGTGGACGGGGCATTACACAACCCAAAATATAAATCCTGATAAGCACAATCTCCCCAGAGACAAGTGAAAGTATTTTTCTCTTAATCCTATGGAGCTATCTGCATATGTTTACACTTGCTAGACCCATCTAAGAACGAGATATATTTCTTTTCCGCTAAGGTGTTAAGGGCCTCATTTATAAATGGAAGAGGGAAATAATATTTCATAGTGCCTTTGTTCAACTCCCGAAAGTATACACACACTCACCATTTTCATGAAGATTTTGGAACCACAACTAAGGGGGAAACCCATTTGTTATTAGATATCATGTAGATAGCGTTTAAATCGAGGAAATTTTGTAACTCTTCTTTCGCTACCTCCTTGAGTGCTAGATTCATACGCCTCTGAGGTTTCCAGACATGACGAGCATTGACCTACTTATAAATATGATGAGAATAGACTGCAGGATCAATCCCTTTCATGTCTCAGTAATCCCATGCAAAGGCCTTTATTTATTCCTATAGAACATGCATCAATTATTTTTGTTGCTCATCAGTAAGTTCAACACTGATATTCAAGAATTGACTAGGACTTATTTCAATGGAAATACAACATGGTTCTATTTCTATAGATGGAGCTTTAGTAGAATTGCATAATGAGGAAAAAACAATAAAATTATTTGTTTCTTGCACAACACTCTTTAAAATCTACTTGAATGGATGATTATCATAACCATAAGAACCTTAATTACATAAAACATAATTAAACTAACTTTCTTCAAAACATTCATAAAATTCTTTACCTCATTGTCCGTATACATAGGCTGGACCACTTCCTCATCACTTGCCAAGTCATCAATCCAGGGAGATTCCACCAATTTCATGAGAGACTTCACAAGAGGATATGAGGTAATTTGTTTTACAACTCCTCTATGAGAAATGAACATGCTAGCAAACCTGCATCCTCTAAACATGTTCACTGTAGCAAGCCACAACCTCCAAAGGATTAACAAATTCCATCAAGTTGTAGATTTAGTTTGCATGACCATGAAGTCCACTGAATATTCCCATGAATCAATATTCCACTGAGTATTGCTAATTAATACAATTTCTTCATTGTAGGTGCATCCCCGTGGTATACCACTTTAAGTCTTGGTAGACAAGGACAACTTTCTGTGGAGTGACCTTTTGCACAAATGGTGTAGAAAGCAAGATGATCAAGAGGACAATATTTTCTAGGGTGTTTCTTTCAACATATGGGGAAAAAATAGCAAGGGTAGTGTGATACTCCTCCCGTTTCTTCATAAAGATAAAAAGTGTCAAGTTATAGACTCAAAGTACTTAATATATACATTTTAAAATCTTCCAAAAGATTCCATAATTCCATCTTAGTTATCCCACTTGAAGTCAACTTTTGTTTTTTAAGAAGATCAAGGGAGCTTTTCATTGTTCGCCCTTGTCCACGTGAATCTCTCTTGCAAAATATATCTACTTCTCCCATCAAATTTAACACTTTCATTTATTCTTTTGTCACACCCTTTAAGAAAATAATCTTCTTTGTGTCAGGATCCAAATTATGATGCTTGAAACGTTGAAGATCATATAAAATCTCTCCAGATAGTCTTCCAAACTTTCATATTCCCTTTGTACCATTATGAAAATGTCCTCTTTCAATTTAGAGGCCTTACAATAATCCTAGTACTTCTTAAGGAATTCATGACTCATGCCTTCCCAAGTGGTGATGCTCTTTTCTGGTAATCCCATGAAACACCGCAAAGCAGAATCTTTAAGGGTAGCTAGAAATAACTTCAAATTTTGTGTGTCAATCGAATAAACCGTACTATGAGATAAGACATAAATTTCAAATAGAAAAGTGTCAAGATCCTTACTTACTAGCCCTTAAAAGTGTGGGAGTATAGATGGGGAAATGTTCTTCATTTGTACATTAGCAGTTGGATCAATAATTGGAAAACAAAAGTCGTATCATTCTCCTTCTTTGGTTGGTTCGTCTCAGTTTCTCCTTCAACCATTTTGTTGCCTCTGACAAAGCTAATTTCAAATTCCAGGGGAAGAATCCCACTAGTTGGGTTACTTTGAAATGGTAACCCCACTCCTCTTCCCAGTATTATTTCAATAACAGGGCCATTGGAGGAAGTGGCAGATTGATCTACTCTCCCAGTTACTGATGCTTCACCCAAATTCTCCAATGCTTCACCTTCTCTTCTCCTATCTGTGTTATTATCTGCGAAGTTAGTATTAAGGGGTCTTTATATTTTATCTTTAATAATTGGAGTATCAAAATTTAGCTTACCTCTACCTTTCCTACCTCTTCCTCGATTCATACAGGACCAACATCAACCACAGTGAGGGAGACAACCCACAAAACATGGATGTGCGGGTTCTTACCTCTCATCTTACTACTCCCTCCACTCTGTGTTTTAGGGTGCTCAGATATTGCTTATGAGGAAATATAATCAAACATTTAGCCAATCAAAACCTATTCCCTTTGCACCTCCTTGACAACGTTGCAAAAATGACGGGTAATTTGATTGTTGAAATTGCGAGTTCATTAAATTATCAATCAGGTCTCGTAATTTGATGAGCCACCTGCACAATATATGCATGATTAGATCTTATTGGTAAATTATATCACATTTTGTAACATTCAATCAATAATTACTTTCTAGTGGACAAAATTTACACTTCACTTGATAAATAGATATTCAATATTCACCAATATTCGAAAGAAATTTTCATTCATCAATCTATAACAAATTCGAGTAACAATACCAAATACTAATCAATTCACATTTATGCTAAAAAGGATAAACAAACTATTCAAATAAGAGAACTATAGGACAGAGTCATGGGGCTATCTCTCAACCTTCTTGTAGGTCCCTAGGTTAGTAGTCTATTAGTATACACACGATCATGGCCCTTAACACACAGTAACAATCCAACTCATTCAAATTGCAAAGAAATGCTTTGAAAATAATAGATAATATTGACCAATTGTAATGAAATAAATATGAAATAACAATTTACAACATTAACATTACAATTCTATATAAATCAAAAGGCATCACATTAAATGTACTAAGCATATGTAACCAATGCAAATGCATTCCAAACCGGGGGTCCTGCCTTTCTAGAAGCACTGCGGGTAAAAGAAATTGCTACTCCAATAGATTAAACAACAATAGTGCAATTTATATTATATAGTCTTCAAAATGTAATACAGAGTCCAAAACTTTGTTCAGCCACTTCAACAGTCTTACAATAACATTACGACTAGCTTTTTTCGGTTGGTTACAAATAAATATATAAACTATCATTGACCAATTCAGTACGAGGAAGAAGGAAAAGCGTTATAATTCAGCGGCTAATCTTTACAAAATGGAAATGGACGAAACTGCCTAACTATTACTAAACATTATCGTTCTAAATAAAAACTTAGCTTATATGAAAAAGATAACAAAATAACAACTTCTTTGACCGTGTTGGTCACGATTAGAAGTATCCAAGTTGGCACGTGAACTTAACATTGCATTCTTTCCTCCTGTAGCTATTCAAGATGGCTTCTTCCGGTAGAGAAGCCCTGACACCAAGTCTGGTAACCAACGGTATTACCCTTAGGACTTAGGAAAAAATGAGACTGCAAGGGCTTACAGTCATTAAATAGGCGTATTAAAGGCACCTAATGGAAATTAATAGTAAAGTATAAGGAAATGTGAGGCGAGGCTTCAAGATATGACTCATAGAAAAGGTTTGGGGAGTGATTTGAATAGGTGAAATTTGAGGCTCTTCAACTTGGTAGATCTAAGGTTAAGATGGATCTAGGCTAGTCCTAATTAAATTCTATTTTTATCCTATTCTTATTGATAATTAGTTAATCTTAATTTCACCTTCTTTTTTTCTTCTTTTATATAAATCTTATTCCAACTTAACTTAATTTTAATTTTAAGATACTTAATCTAATAATTTAATATTATTCTTTTTAAACAAGTAACTCCTTTTTTCCTAAATATTAATATCAAATTAACCAAACTTATTATTTTATTTTCATTAATTATCTTTTGTTTAATTAGTTTCATTAATTTTATTTTTGTCATATTTTAAATTGAATTTATTTATTTACAATGATATTTGTCAAAATAATGACCGCACGAGAAGTATTACTCACAAATTTATGAACATTACTAAATAACAACTTGCAACATGTTTCCTTCAATCAAAGGCATCCTCCACAGGTAATAAAAATTAGAAATGTATATATAATTATATTTTCATGTCCACATGTAATAAAAATTAGAAATGTATATATCATTATATTTTCATGCCAACGATATAAGGACATAGGCTTTGAAAGTACGTTACATTTAAAATTACAATATGATTTTGGAGATGTATAACGAGGCAGAGGAATTGCTCGGATGGCCAAAATTGGCCGCAATCCAAGCCAAAAAAATATAAGAAATCTTACAGTAACAGTGTTTGAATCATGATTTTGATGGTGGAAATGAATTCAACACCATCAAAAACCTCTAGGACACCCAAAATATTAAAGTTTGATAGTTATAACGTGGATATACCTACCAGATTTTCTTAAAATCTTTCTGAAATATCCATGATTTTCAGGACGAAAAAGCAGTTTATGACTAGGATTTTATTTTTAAAATAAATCAAAAATAAAATTATCATTGCAATGTTATATAAAACCTATTCCTTTATCATTGCAATGTGAGATTTGGAGTGTGAACATATTCGCCATACTAAGTGCCATATGTTCATTTAAGGAATAACGATACATGAAATATTATTCAAAGAACATATTTAAATCAACGCTCCATATGTTCATTTAAGGAATAACGACACATGAAATATTGTTCAAAGAACATATTTGAATCAATGCTCAAAACATAGTTTATAGCCACAAAAATAGAAAAGTATATAACCACTCACCCTGACACCAAACGAACTTAGAAATGTAACTTGCAAGTCAGAAAAGCGAAGGTTTTCAAAGCTTTCATTTACCTCATTTTGTTTGTTTTTGCTTAGTACCGAGGTCTTGCAAGTGCTTTTTCACCTCCTACTTATTCATGTCTATGGAAAAATTCAATGATTGAGTGATTGAGAGTTTAATTTTATGGATTATTTTTATTTATACATTTAGTTTTGATGTTGAAGTTGATATCAAATTGTTTTGTTTTTTTAGTTAGTTATAACAGAGTAGACGTTAAAACATGTTGACATACAATTTTTTTTTTACATTACACCTAAAGCCAACACATCTCACCCATACTGCGCTCTTGGTACCATTATCAATTTTAATTTTAATTTTTATAATTTTAATTATTGAGAGATTTGTACCTCTTATTAATTTATTTTATTATATTTTTGACCAAGTCAAAATGTTTATGTTGACATTACAACAACGTTTCCATACTGGGTTGGGGAGCACCTCTCAATACAAGAAGTATTGATGTTTTAATATAGCGAAAAGTACACATGGATTACCGGTAGGAAGAAACATCAAGCTAAATAATCATATGAAATAGATGAAAGAGTAAAGATACACAAAAGTAATAAAGATACAGTAAATTCACACTTGTATTAATATATCCTCAACAACCAACTGATTGGTACATAGAGTCAATTACATTCATATTTGTATCATGAATATACAGTTACATTAGTTTAACTATCTCAATTGACTTAACCAGATCAACTTGATTGGTCGACTGTGTTAGCCACCTATAATATTTGTTATACCAAAAGGTGGCTAAGACTTTTTGAGCCTCCAAGGAACAAATTTTATTACTAAAAATTGTTGGCTCTTGAAGACTCTTGAAAGGCTTCATGCCTCTGTCCAAAATCTTCATTACTATTTCCATTTTATACTCAAAAAATTTTGCTGATTCCAAGTGAAAGATTGCTGAAAGACCTTCATTTTTCCCTCTTCTCAAACCTTCATTTGTTCCCTTTTCCTCCATAAAAACTCCCTTGTTTTCATAAATCCTCTTCTTCCATTTATGAAAATCCTCTTTCCATAGTTAAAAACTCATTTTTTAAACTATTCTGAAACCCCCCATTCCATTGAAAGCTATGAAAAACTCATAAAAATACAAGTCTTTACAATAGACTTAAGCCCCTTTGGGCTTAATTCCTAAACCACTTCCCCACCATACGCTTTGGGGCTGGAACCACTTGCTAACAGGTTAAGGCGCTTATCGCATCGCAAATGTTCAAAGAACGCAAGTTTTTGCGATTAGTTCCATGTTGTGAAAATGTGATTGCGATCAACACCTTTGTTTTGAACCCCAGATCTCGTGCTTTCTCTGCAAAAACCAAAGGTTATAGACTCGGGCGCTAATCGCAATCAAATATTTCCAAGCTGCGGGTTTATTTGAAATACCCATCGCAAATATTTGCGATGTGATTCATCGCAATCGCACAATCCTCCAATCCGCCCGATCGCATCATTATTTTATATATACCGCGGGCCCGCCCTCCGTACTTAAACCTTGTAAATATTTCATTCTCGATAGAGCTTTTTCCTTTGTAAAATCCAAAGACCCACTTTTCCAAAGTTTTGGTCTAAAAACCAAAATCACGTGTTTTTATAAAGGGTTGATTGAAAACAACCGATTGCGCAATCGCAGAAATCAAATGGGTTGATTGAAAAGAACCAATCGCGCGATCACATAAATCAAATGGGTTGATTGAAAAGAACCAATCGCGCGATCGCAGATATAAAAATGGGTTGATTGAAAAGAACCAATCGCGCGATCGCAGATATAAAATGGGTTGATTGAAAAGAACCAATCGCGCGACTGGGTCATATATGTGTAAACTCCGCTCCCGACCGTCGATCTCTGCGCAATCGACGACGCAGATTCAATCTTCTTCCGCCCATTCTATGATCTCTCCCGATTAATCCCAATCGTTGGATGATGCTATCCAACGGCTACGCTCCCTCCCCACCATCTGAAGCAGTTTAAACCTAAAAACGCAGGATTTCTTAATTGTTTTATGTTTTATGCAGGTTTTTTAAAAGGTTTTCACCGTTATATTGAAGAAAGGCCATGAGGTGGCAATGACGATTCCTGTGCCTTTGGCCTGTAAAGAGAACCTTTCACAAGGCTCTGTTCAAACGTTTTATCAATGATTCATGAGCGTTGATAGCATAAAAGCCCTGCGCGGCCCTGCACATTGACAAGGCACTGTTTTATTCAAAAGAACAGTTAAAAGAGTATAAGTTTGAAGAAAAAGCACGGCAGATGAAGATTGCAGACGGATTATGGGAATTACGGCTAAGAATGCTTATCAAAAGCCTAATTCCTAGAGTTATAAAACACAGTTTACAGAAAACCTAAAGTGTTTTATCAAGCAAAAAGGCTTCCACCGCTTCAAATGAGGCGAATTGATTCCTCAGCTACCACAAAGCCACCTGTGCCTCAAAAGTACTCAATCAGAGGCATAATTTATTAATCAGAACTGGATATCTGCCTCACAACGCAGCCAGGGAGTTACTTCTGCAAGGAAATCAATGCAGAAATATCTGCAGAGTTACTCCAAACATTACACAGAGCCTCAAAGTCAATAAAAGCTCCCACCGAGCTTTGATATTTATTGTAAAACAATTAATACAGTATTCCACCTATAAACTTCTCCATCAAGCCCCTCAAAAGGCCGAGAAGTCTTGAATCTGTATTTATTGTCTCAAGAGATCTTTTGTTAGATTTCACCTCCTCATTCTTCTATAAATACCTCAGTAGAAGATGAGAAACTGTTGGTTGTAGAACTTTGATATACACTTGAGCTTAAACTTCTGATTGTACATAGTATTCACTGGCTCTTGGAGATCTGCTGGTGATAGATAGGTTAGGCTGAGATGTGTAGATGATTGCTAATCTAAAGCACTGGACTTAAAGCTGTAACTGGTTTGGAGCATCAATACAAGTTGATTTATGGGATCCTGGTCTATGTTGACGGTGATGTTTTTCTCATAGTAACTTGTTATTTTATTTCTATTCCCAATGTATTTCATTTTCTCTTATAAATAACAACATGCATAGAGTTAGGACCTACTGTATATCAGTAACCTTCTCTGACTGAAAATCTTTATCTGAATGTTTTCTTCCATCTGTGTTATTTAGGAATGATTTAATTCAGTTTAAGCATAGGAATGTTGGCGTTCCCTCGTCTTATTGTCTTAGCTGAATATTATTCTTAAATGTTATGTTCAGTACTGGTTAAGTAGAGATTTACTATGGAATATATGGTGTGCCCTAGTCCTAGTTCTATCCCCAAAGACTGTCTGAATGTTTCCCTTGGAATGTGTTAAAAGCTGGCTAGTTTAGAAGTACTTACTAGATCTTAGGCCATTCTGTGTTGTCTTTGTGTTGGTCTTGAAAGTAACCAAGTAAAGCAGAGCTAGGAGAGGATTTTTGGTGAGCCCGACCCGCTAGTTTCTACTCCAACAGTTGCCTTCAAGTTTCCCTTTGTTTTAAGATGTTTTCTATTGAAAGTGTATCAAAGGCTGGCTAGTTTAAAAGTACTTACCAGATCCTAGTTTGCTTTTATGTTTTTCTTAAGTGTTTGTCAAAGGCTGGCTAGTTTAAAAGTACTTACCAGATCCTGGGCTTCTCTTTGTTCTTCATATGTTTAATTCTCCTTCTTATTGTATCATTCCATTCCATAAATCAAACTTTAAAGAGACCCCTAGACATAGATGACTTGCCCCATGGAACACTCTTGCCTATTGCTGTTCCGATTAAACCCTATTATGACTCCATAGCCCAATGGACTAAAACCTGCAATAATCTATCTTTTTGGCCGAAACTTACTCTGTTTGCCTGCAACTTCTCACCTTTGAAACTCTTTGCATTCAGGACTTTACACCTCAAACAGTGATCATGCTCAACCATCCAAAAAACAAACAAAACCCTTGGCCTTCATGTTATGTATATTTTATTAATTATTAGTTAGATATAGTTATCTTAGGTTTTATTAAGTGAAAGGGCATGATCAAAGATCATGCCTCTTCGCCAAGGGACACCATAAGGCTATATTTAAAGCCTTGGTGATTCCCCATTGTAATCATATCTCATCTTTTATCAATAATAATATATACTTATTCAAGTTTACCAGAGTTTTTACACTCCATTGGTATCAAAGCCATCGCTCTTTGGGATCTGTGTGATCACCCAGAATTAAGGAATTACAAGAAAATTCCAAAATTGCAGATTTTTTTAAAAACCAAGTGCTTGTGGGTAGCAACATTTGTTTTTTAAAAAAGAAGAAGGAAGAAATATATATAATATATATATATATATATTAATAAAATCAAAAGAAAGAAGGAAAGTTAACATAAAGGGGGAAATAAATTAAAAGAAAAAAGAAAAAGTAAAAAGAGAGATATACGTACATGTGAAGACAAAGTAAAATTAAAAAGGAAGAGTAATTGCTCGTGGTTTACAAGCTCGTGGTTTTTGGGCCCATGGTAATTGCCCATGGTATTAAAACCCATTTCCCCTTTTCAAAACAACGTGCCTTTTCAAAACAAAGTGACTTTTAAAAACAACGTGACTTTTCAAGGTTAACAATTTTTTCCCCATAATTATATATATATATAATTCAAATAATAAAATAATAATTATTATTATTATTATTATTATTATTTCAAAAAAAAATTAATTAATTAATTGATTTAAAAAAAAAAAAAAAGAGGGAAAAACTGGCAGAAAAATATTCCCCACCTCATACATGTTCAATGTCTTCATCGATGTCGATTGCCGAATTCCAGAAGAAATTGGTGGATCTCGATAAACAAATCAATAATAATTCCGAAGAATTCGGAAAAAGATTAGTCGATCTTGAAGGTACAGTTGCAGGACACTCCGACGACATCAAAAAGGTTCATGACACGAAAAATCGAATAGAAAGACAAATGTGGCTAAATCATCATGAGACCACAACACTCTTCAATAAGCTAAATGATAATATAGATAAGTTAAGTCAGACACAACCTCCAATATTCCCAATTGTGGAACATAATCAACTGAACAATGTAGTTAATTCAAATCATAATCATGAATATGACATGTTTGAAAAAGAGCCATTGAATGAGGTTGAATTGGAAATCAGCTCACATGAAAGCTATATTGCTGAAATACTTAGAAGCAGAGACTCTGAAATCAACCATGAAAGTTATAGAGCTGAGAAGCCAATAGAAGAAAATGCAACTCAATCCACTAATAAAGCCAGAAATGCAACAACAGAAGTTATTGAGAACTTTTATATAAATGGAAATCTAATGTCAGAAAAAGAAACAATGTTGGTGAAGGAGCCACATAAAGAATTCAACGTGACCGCTATCACAGATGCAACTACAGACATAGTCATTGAAAATAAAAGAGACCATGAAAATATAGATGCTTATAAACAGCAAAATGTTTCATCACCAAAATTGAAAGAAAAATGTGAAGAGACAAACACATCTGAAGCCACTGGTACAGTTCCAGAAGCTGTTAAGGCCTTCAGTGATGAAGCAGATATAGTTTTTACGAAGGAAGCATTTGATTATGAGGAGAAGTTACATCAGACAATAATTGTTGGTAACTTACCTCTAAATCTAAAAAGGAACAAAGAAGAATCACCAGCAGTACCAAGAATAGGATCTGACCCTGTCAATATCAGATCTTGTCACTATCTACATCACCAAAATATTGAACTCGAGGAGATGCTCCACGATATTTTTAAAATGTGGGAAGCAAGAGCCCGCCGCTCAAGAAACCCAGGCGTTCGTCAGCATTGTCCATCATTACGTATGCTTTGAGGACAAAGCATCTTTAAGAGAGGGGCAATGTTATGTATATTTTACTAATTATTAGTTAGATATAGTTATCTTAGGTTTTATTAAGTGAAAGGGCATGATCAAATATCATGCCTCTTCACCAAGGGACACTATGAGGCTATATTTAAAGCCTCGGTGATTCCCCATTGTAATCATCTTTCATCTTTTATCAATAATAATATATACTTATCAAGTTTACTAGAGTTTTTACACTCCACTTCATAACTAGCCTAATATCATAACCCCAAACTTCAAAGACAAATCCATATTTGTACATAATTGTATCGACATCATTCAACTACCATAATTCTGACTAAACAATTTTGACACATGGTAGATCAAAAACATCAACAAACTACCATAATTTTGGTTGATACCTTTGATTTATGGTGTATCCTTACCATAATCATGGCCGATACTCCTAACATATGGTACATCATTAGCATCAACTAGTCACCATAATTTCGGTCCATATGACACATGGTATGGAAACTAGTCTTGGTTCAGCATTATTCCAGTCAATATCTTTGACACATGGTGAATCCTCAAAGGCCACACTCTACCCAAGTAATTCTATGCCTAATGCTAAATGAGCTTGATGTTTAAATACCACACGCTATTTGATGTTAACCTGAGTAATTCTTCCTAATTCAGGTTAACATACTTGACACAGGAAGAATGAATATCCTTTGTTGGACCATTCTCCCTAATTATGGTCATATATGACACAAGGAGAATGCTTGTTCATGATGCTATCCCATCAGTACTCCCACTCAATGAGATAGGAATTCTCAACAAGTTCAAGATTGTCCCTGAAGTATACTTTTCTCTGGACAAAGGTTTGTAAGAATATCATCAATATGCTCATCAATAGAAACATATTGGAGCTTCATTTCTTCCTTCTACACCATGTCACAAATGAAGTGGTACTTTATCTTGATGTGCTTCAACCTGTCATGGAAAAGTGGATTGTTTGTTAGCTTCACACATCTTTGATTATCACAATATATCACGATCGGTTCTAGCACCTGATGAAATAGTCTCACGAGTAACTTTCGAAGCCACACTGCTTCACAATTCGCTAAAATGGCTATAACATATTATGATTCGGAATTATTAAGTGCAATGAATGTATACTTCCTTCTTATCCACAAAATCATAGCAGGGCCTAAACTGAACTAACCTTCATATGTACTCTTTATGTATTAAACACTCCTTGCCCAATTTGCATCTATATAACCTTGTAACTGAATATCACTAATAAATTATAACACACAAATATCTCAATACATGCTTTGCTACAATACAATGATTATGTCTTGGTTCCACCTAGATCTGGCTTAAAGTATTCAATGCAAAGAAAATGTTCAACCTGGTATTAACCAAATACATCAACGATCCAATCAACTTTTGGTACATGGATGGATATACCAAATCTGACTCAAAGTCTCTCCACTTTCTCATTTTTTTCACCATGGGAGTTGCCATAGATTTATAGTCCATTATATATTATGAAACCAACTCACAAAATAGAAGAAAATATAGATCAACGACTTAGAAATCAACCTCTTCGAGGGGAAACCTACTTTATATTACATAAATGAACAATTATTGGATGATAAAAATGAAAAAACTTCCTTTCTATATATGGGAGTCCAAGGGGTCACAATATAATCCTAGCCGACATAAAAATAATAATGTAAGGGCACAAAAATAACAATAATGGGCTTCTATGGGGCACGATAATAACAATATGGGGACTACATGAGCACAATAAGAACAATAAGGGGGCTACACTAACAATAACAATAAGGGGATACACTAGTATTATAGGGACCTAGCATGTCCCTCTCTTCAAAAAAGTGTTGTCCTCAATGCTTAATTAGTTTTGGATGCTTCCGTATAAAATTCTCATCCTCCCATGTCAAATCTTCAGCGGGTAAGTTCTTCAATTTCATGAGATACTATGAAATTGATCGATTTCGTAGCTGTCAAGTTCTTATTTCCGTGACTGCTTCAAGTTCCAATATGATTTTTCCTTCTTCTTCAAGTTCTGCCAATATTGCTTGAACTGGGAGCTTGTCACCTATAACCTTATTTAATGATCTGGATTTTTATGCAGGAACGCAACAAAATACACATATAACCATAAGCACAGAGATGCAACAGAAATAATGCTTCATTTTATTAATAAAAGAATGACTGAAATAAGCTTACAAACATAATGGAAACAAGCTAGGGCATTGGTAGCATATCTCTGAGAATAAATTTGGTGTACGCAGGCCTCTGAACTGTGTTACATTGAGGCTTGAAGGCCTATTACAGACATAATGGAAATAAATGAGCTAGGGTACTGACAGTTTATCCCAGAGAAGAGATGTGACGACTACTAGCCCATGAACTATGTTACAATGAGGCTCGAAGGCCTATTTATTGTTGAGAAACAATGTAAAACCCGAAACGTCCAAAAACCTAACCCTAGGACATGAAGCGCCAAAACTCCCCGTTTGGGTAAATTGGTGTTACAACTTCCCAGGGACGTAACTTTGGCATCCGATCTCCGTTTGACGCATTCAATAGCTCGTTAGAAAGATCTATCAGAGGAATAAAACTTTTGGTGTGAGCAACATCGGTCCATGTACCCATGTTGCTCCCGAGTTTCCCAAAAAACACCGTTTAAGGCCTCAAAATGGCTCCGAAAGTTCAGGACCTGAAATACTGCTAAATATAGTAAGTTGTGCTGCAAATTAAAAATGGAAAGAATTGATGTCAGGGTTCAAATGGAATAGGTGGGTGGCCACCGATATCCACCTAGATCATTAATGCCCCAAAAAGGCTTCGGGCGTGCAGGACCCAAAAACCTGCTAAAAATAGCAAGCTTCCGGAAGTGAAAAGCTGCAAGAATTGATGGTGCGGTTCCAAATGGAATAGGTGAGTGACCAATGATATCCACATGGATCATTCCTCCCTCCTTAGGAAGAAATAGTCCCCATTGCGTTAATTTCCTCCATTGGGGGGGGGGGGGGGAGGGGAATTCTGCTGAACTTGGCATTGGATTTGTCCAAGATGTCGCGGACCTTTTTGGCGGACGTGCTGGATATAGATGTGCTGCCAGTGGGCAACAGTTGAAGGATCTAGGAAAATTTATCCATCATCGCGTTCCTCTATTTCTCGAGGGCCTCCTCGAACAATATTTTGATAGGATCTTCTGCTCCCTCGTCTTTCTTTCCTTCCGCAATGGGGGGTCGTTAGGGTTTTCGAGGTTGATCTTGGAAGGGTGAAACTGGATCGAGATCGAACTCCTTATACCCTGACCGCGTTGGGGACATGCAAAGAAAAAAATAGAAATAGCAGACCCACTATGATACCAACGATCCATATTTTATGCAGGAACACAACAAAATACACATATAACCATAAGCATAGAGATGCAGCGGAAATAATGCTTCATTTTATTAATAAAAGAATGACTGAAATAAGCTTACAAACATAATGGAAACAAGCTAGGGCGCTGGTAGCATATCTTTGAGAAGAGATGTAGCACATGCAGGCCTTTGAACTATGTTACATCGAGGCTCAAAGGCTTATTATAGACATAATGGAAATAGATGAGCTAGGGTACTAGCAGCGTATCACTGAGAAGAGATGTGACGGCTACCAGCCCTTGAACTGTGTTACAATGAGGCTTGAAGGCCTATTTATTTTTGAGAAACAATGTAAAACTCGAAACGTCCAAAAACCTAACCCTAGGAGATGAAGCGCCAAAACTGTGGGCCCTGTTTAGGTAAATTGGTGTTTCAACTTCCCGGGGACATAACTTTGGCATCCAATCTCCGTTTGAAGCGCTCAATAGCTCGTTAGAAATATCTGTCTGAGGAATAAAACTTTTGGTGTGAGAAAAATTGGTTGATGTACCTATGTTGCTCCCGGTTTTCCCAAAAAACGTCATTTAGGGCCTCAAAACGGCTCCGAAATTTCAGGACCCGAAAAAATGCTAAATATAGTAAGTTGTGTTGCAACTTGAAAATGAAAAGAACTGATGGTGGGGGTTCAAATGGAATAAGTGGGTGGCCACCGATATCCACCTAGATCATTAATGCCCCAAAACGGCTTCGGGCTTGCAGGACCCGAAAACCTGCTAAAAATAGTAAGCTGCTGGAAGTGAAAAGCTACAAGAATTGATGGTGTGGGTCCAAATGGAATAGGTGGGTGGCCACCGATATCCACTTGGATCATTCCTCCCTCCTTAGGAAGCAATGGTACCCATTGCGCTAAGTTCCTCCATGGGGGGGAAATTCTGCTGAGCTTGGTATTGGATTTGTCCAGGATGTCGCAGACCTTTTTGGCGGACATGCTAGATGTAGATGTGCCGCCGATGGGTAGCCGTTGAAGGATTTTGGAAAAGTTATCCATCATCACATTCCTCTGTTTCTCGAGGGCCTAATCGAACAAGATTTTGATAGGATCTTCTGCTCACTCATCTTTCTTTCCTTTCACCCTGGGGGGTCGCTGGGGTTTGCGAGGCTAATCTTGGAAGGGTGCAACCGGATTGAGTCCGAACGTCTTATAACCTAACCGCGTTAGGGACATGCAAATAAAAACAGAGAAAGACCAGACCCGCTCTAATACCAATGATCCGGATTTTATGCAGAAACGCAACATAATACACATATAACCATAAGCATAAAGATGCAGCGGAAATAATGCTTCATTTTATTAATAAAAGAATGACTGAAATAAGCTTACAAACATAATGGAAACAAGCTAGGGCACTGGTAGCATACCTCTGAGAAGAGATGTGGCGTACGCAGGCCTCTGAATTGTGTTACATTGAGGCTCAAAGGCCTATTATAGACATAATGGAAATAGATGAGCTAGGGTACTGGCAGCGTATCCCTAAGAAGAGATGTGACGGCTACCAACCCATGAACTATGTTAAAATGAGGCTTGAAGGCCTATTTATTGTTGAGAAACAATGTAAAACCCGAAACATCGAAAAACCTAACCCTAGGAGATGAAGCGCCAAAATTGTGGGCCCTGTTTGGGTAAATTGGTGTTTCAAATTCCCAGGGCTGTAACTTTGTCATCCGATCTTCGTTTGACGTGCTCAATAGCTCGTTAGAAAGATCTGTCCGAGGACTAAAACTTTTGGTGTGAGCAACATCGTTCCATGGACCCATGTTGCTCCCAGTTTTCCCAAAAAAACGTCGTTTAGGGCCTTAAAACGGCTCCAGAAGTTTACGACCCGAAAAAAATCCTAAATATAATAAGTTGTGCTGCAACTTGAAAATGAAAAGAATTGATGGTGGGAGTTCAAATGGAATAGGTGGGTGGCCACCGATATCCACCTGGATCATTAATGCCCCAAAACGGCTTCGCGCGTGCAGGACCAGAAAACCTGCTAAAAATAGTAAGTTGTTGGAAGTGAAAAGCTGCAAGAATTGATGGTGCAGGTCCAAATGGAATAGGTGGGTGGCCACCGATATCCACCTGGATCATTCCTCCCTCCTTAGGAAGCAAAGGTCCCCATTGCGTTAAGTTCCTCCATGGGGGGGGGGAATTCTGCTGAACTTGGTATTGGATTTGTCCAGGATGTCGCAGACCTTTTTGATAGACGTGTTGGATGTAGATGTGCTGCCGGTGGGCAACCATTGAAGGATCTAGGAAAATTTATCCATCATCGCGTTTATTTTTTTCTCGAGGGCCTCCTCGAACAAGATTTTGATAGGATCGTCTGCTCCCTCGTATTTCTTTCGTTCCACCATGAGGGGTTGTCGGGGTTTGCGAGGCTGAGCTTGGAAGGGTGCAACTGGATCGAGCCCGAACTCCTTATACCCTGACTGCGTTGGGGACATGCAAACAAAAACATACAAAGAGTAGACCCGCTCTAATAGCATCGATCTAGATTTATGCAGGAACACAGCAGAATACACATATAACCATAAGCATAGAGATGCAGCAGAAAATGCTTCATTTTATTAATAAAAGAATGACTGAAATTAGCTTACAAACATAATGGAAACAAGCTAGGATGCTGGTAGCATATCTATGAGAAGAGATGTGGTGTATGCAGGCCTCTAAACTGTGTTACATTGAGGCTCGAAGGCCTATTACATACATAATGGAAATAGATGAGCTAGGGTACTGGCAACGTATCCCTCAAAAGAGATGTGACGAATACCAGCCCCTGAACCGTGTTACAATGAGGCTTGAAGGCCTATTTATTGTTGAGAAACAATGTAAAACCCGAAACGTCCAAAAACCTAACCCTAGGAGATGAAGCGCCAAAATTGTTTTTCCCATTTGGGTAAATTGGGGTTTCAACTTCCCGAGGATGTAACTTTGGCATCCGATCTCCGTTTGACGCGCTCAATAGCTCGTTAAAAAGATATGTTCGAGGACTAAAACTTTTGGTGTAAGAAACATTGGTCAATGCACACATATTTCTCCCGGTTTTCCCAAAAAAACGTCGTTTAAGGCCTCAAAACGGCTCCGGAATTTCAGGACCCGAAAACTGCTAAATATAGTAATTTGTTCTGCAACTTGAAAACATAAAGAACTGATGGTGGGGGTTCAAATGAAATAGGTGGGTGGCCACCGATATCCACCTGGATCATTAATGCCCCAAAATGGCTTCGGCCATGCAGGACCTGAAAACCTACTAAAAATAGTAAGCTTCTGGAAGTGAAAAGATGCAAGAATTGATGGTGCGGGTCCAAATGGAATAGGTGGGTGGCCACCGATATCCACATGGATCATTCCTCTCTCCTTAGGAAGAAATGGTCTGCACTGCGTTAAGTTTCTCCTTGGGGGGGGGGTATGCTAAACTTGGTAGTTTTATTCGGGATGTTGCAGGTACCCAGGCGGACGTGCTGGACGTAGATGTGCCGCTGGTGGGCAGTCGTTGATGGATTTGGGAAAAATTATCCATCATCACATTCCTCTATTTCTCGAGGGCCTCCTCAAACAATATTTTGATAGGATCTTCTACTCCCTCGTCTTTCTTTCCTTCCGCCATGGGGGGTCGTCAAGGTTTGCGAGGCTGATCTTGGAAGGGTGCAACCGGATCGAGCTCGAACTCCTTATACCTTGACCGCGTTGGGGACATGAAAATAAAAACAGAGAAAGAGTAGACCCGCTCTGATACCACTGATCTGGATTTTATGCAGGAACGCAACAGAATACACATATACCCACAAGCACAGAGATGCAGCGGAAATAATGCTTCATTTTATTAATAAAAGAATGACTGAAATAAGCTTACAAACATAATGGAAACAAGCTAGGGTGTTGGTAGTGTATCTCTGAGAAGTGATGTGGCGTACGTAGAACTCTAAACTGTGTTACATTGAGGCTTGAAGGCCTATTACAGACATAATGGAAATAAATGAGCTAGGGTACTGGCAGCATACCCTTGAGAAGAGATGTGACGGCTACCAGCCCCTAAATTGTGTTACAATGACGCTCGAAGGCCTATTTATTGTTGAGAGATAATAGGGCCTCGTTTGGGTAAATTGGTGTTTCAACTTCCCGGGGACGTAACTTTAGCATCCGATCTCCGTTTGACGTGCTCAATAGCTCGTTAGAAAGATATGCCCGAGAACTAAAACTTTTGTTGTGATTAACATCGGTCCATACCCATGTTTCTCCCTTTTTTACGAAAAAACATCGTTTATGGCCTCAAAACGGCTCCTGAAGTTTAGGACCCGAAAAACTGCTAAATATAGTAAGTTGTGCTGCAACTTGAAAATGGAAAGAAATGATGGTGGGGGTTCAAATGGATAGGTGGGTGGCCACTGATATCCACTTGGATCATTAATGCCCCAAAACGGCTTCAGGCGTGCAAGACCCGAAAACCTGCTAAAAATAGTAAGTTGTTGGAAGTGAAAAGCTGCAAGAATTGATGGTGCAGGTCCAAATGGAATAGGTGGGTGGCCACCGATATCCACCTAGATCATTCCTCCCTCCTTAGGAAGCAATGGTCCCCATTGCGTTAAGTTCCTCCATGGGGGGGAAAATTCTGCTGAACTTGGTATTGGATTTGTCCATGATGTCGTGCACCTTTTTGGCAGATGTGCTGGATGTAGATGTGCCGCCGGTGGGCAGCCGTTGAAGGATCTGGGTAAATTTATCCATCATCGCATTCCTTTGTTTCTCGAGGGCCTCCTCAAACAATATTTTGATAGGATCTTCTGCTCCCTCGTCTTTCTTTCCTTCCAACATGGGGGGTCGTCGGGGTTTGCGAGGCTGATCTTGGAAGCGTGCAACTGGATCGAGCCCAAACTGCTTATACCTTGACCGTGTTGGGGGTATGCAAAGAAAAATAGAGAAAGAGCAGACCCGCTCTGATACCACTGATCCATATTTTATGCAGGAACACAACATAATACACATATAACCATAAGCACAAAGATGCAGTGGAAATAATGCTTCATTTTATTAATGAAAGAATGACTGAAATACGCTTACAAACATAATGGAAACAAGCTAGGGCATTGGTAGCATATCTCTTAGAAGAGATGTGGCATATGCAGGCCTCTGAACTGTGTTACATTGAGGCTCGAAGGCCTATTACATACATAATGGAAATAGATGAGCTAGGGTATTGGTAGTGTATCCTTGAGAAAAGATGTGACGGATACCAGCCTCTGAACTGTGTTACAATGAGGTTCGAAGGCCTATTTATTGTTGAGAAACAATATAAAACTAAAAATGTCCAAAAACCTAACACTAGGAGATGAAGCGCCAAAACTATGGGCCCCGTTTGGGTAAATTGGTGTTTCAACTTCCCGGGGACGTAACTTTGGCATCCGATCTCCGTTTGACGCGCTCAATAGCTCGTCAGAAAGATCTGTTCGAGGACTAAAACTTTTGGTGTGAGAAAAATCGATCCATGGACCCATTTTTCTCTCGGTTTTCCCAAAAAAACGTCGTTTAGGGCCTTAAAACGGCTCCGAAAGTTCAGGACCCGAAAAACTGCTAAATATAGTAAATTGCGCTGCAACTTGAAAACAAAAGAACTGATATCCACTTGGATCATTAATGCCCCAAAACGGCTTCGAGCGTGCAAGACCCAAAAACCTGCTAAAAATAGTAAGCTGCTGGAAGTGAAAAGCTGCAAGAATTGATGGCGTGGGTCCAAATGGAATAGGTGGGTGGCCACCGATATCCACCTGGATCATTTAAGCATGAAACATGAAAAAATGGGTGCACTCGGGAAGATGCAGGAAGCTCTAATTTGTATGCCATAGTACCAATCTTTTGCAACACTTTGTAAGGACCATAATACTTTGGTGATAATTTGTTATCCTTATTAGCTTGCTTGAGGGACATTTGTTTGTATGGTTGTAGACGTAAAAATACCCAATCGCCTACATCACAACTTCTTTTGCTGCGATGATGATCTGCCTATTTTTTCATTCGATTCTGCGCCAAGGTGAGGTTATCCTTTAAGAGTTGGAGAACTTGTTGTTGATCCTCGATGTGATATTCCACTACTTGAACCTCAAAATTTTCTCTTAAAGATGATGTGATGGAGGATGGATGATGCCCATAAAGTGCCATAAATGGGGTCATTTTTGTTGCAGTATGGAAGGAAGTGTTATACCACCATTCAACCAGAGGTAACCACTTGACCCATCATGTCTGTTTATTAGATACAAAGCAATGAAGATATGTTTCCAAACATTTGTTCACTATCTCAGTTTTCCCATTAGATTGAGGATGATATGATGAGTTATGAGCTAATTGAGTACCCAAACAAGAAAATAATTCCGTCCAAAAATTTCCTATAAAAATGGGATCTATGTCGCTTACAATAATCTTTGGGTTTCCATGTAGATTTTGTATTATTTCCATAAATGCAGTAGCAACTGTACTGGCTTTAAATGGATGAGATAATGCACAAAAGTGTGCACACTTGGTAAGTCTATCAACTACCACCATGATGACAGTATTTCCTTCAAACTTGGGTAAATCTGTGATAAAATCCAGTGAAACCTCCTCCCAACATTGACTTGGAATGGATAAATGTTGTAACAAACATGGGGTCTTAATTGTCTCAACTTTATTTTGTTGACAAACCAAACATTTTGCCACAAACTTTTGAATATCAGATTTAAGGCCATCCCAAAAAAAATTCTTCTTGACCCCGTGGTAATTTTTTTTAAGATCTTGAGTGCCCTCCTAAGGGAGAAGTGTGCAATTCCAATAGAATATTTTGTTTGAGTTGGGAATTCTTACAAAGATATAAGCGATATATGTACCATAATGAATCATTTTTCCACCTAAATGTTTCAGATGTACTAAGATCTTGTTGTGACTTTTGAATGAGTGTCCATACCTCTTCATAATTCTTCCATTCATCCATTGCTTCAGTTATCCACTCAAGTTGGATAATAGAAATGGAACAAAGAAATGCTTCCACATCCTCATCCTTTCTTGAGAGTGCATGTGCAACAACATTTTGCTTCCCTTTTTTGTAGATGATTTCAAAGTCATAACCCAACATATTTCTGACCCATTTTTGCTGCTCTTCTAAAGAGAGTCTTTGTTCAAAAAATTATTTAAGACTATCATGATCTGTTTTAACCTTGAAGTGCCTTCCCATTAGATAAGGTCGACATTGCTTTAGTGCATTTAGTATTTCAAACATTTCCTTCTCATAAATAGGTTTCAGTAAATACTTTCCTTTGATTGGACGACTTTCAAAAGTAATGGGTCTTCCTTCTTGCATTACAACCGCACCAATTCCATTTCATGAGGCATCACATTCCACAATAAGGTTTTTTGTGAAGTATGGCATAGCTAAGACCGGTGATTGGTACATTACCTCTTTAAGATGTTCAAAGGCCTTAGTTTCTTCTGGAGTCCAAGAAAATGCATATTTTCTCAGTAATGATGTTAAATGTTCCGATATTCTCCCGTAATTCTCAACAAACTTGCGATAATACCCTGTTAACCCCATAAATCCTCGAAGATGCTTTATAGCTGTAGGAATTTTCCATTCCTTAATGGATTTAATTTTATTAGGGTCTACCTTAACACCCTGATGAGATACAATATCACCCAAATATTCCACCTTCTATACTCCAAAGAAACATTTGGAGGTTTTTTCATATAATTGTTTCTCCTCCAATAGTTTGAGCACCATGTCAAAATGTTGAAAATGATCCTTCCAAGAATTGTTGTAGATTAGTATATCATTGAAAAATACTAACACAAATTTTCTAAGGAAGGGTTTGAAAATGGAATTCATCAAACCTTGAAATGTGGAAGGTGCATTAGTAAGGCCAAAAGGCATGACCATCATGAGTTATGAATCCTGTTTCGGAATGCCTTCTGTCTTCATTCTAATTTGATGATATCCAGAATGAAGATCCAGCTTGGTGAAGTAAATTTCTCCATGTAATTCATCCAATAATTCATCAATGACGGGGATGGGAAATTTATATTTAATAGTAAGCTTGTTGAGTTCCCTATAATCCACATATCTTCTCAGAGATAAGCTACCAATGCCCTATCCAGTTTATTTCCATTCTGTCTGTAAACAAATTTCAGTTATTTGATATTAATGAAATGAAGTATTATTTCCACCGCATCTTTGTATTTATGGTTATATGTGTATTATGTTGCGTTCCTTCATAAATCCGGATCAGAGGTATCAAAGTGGTCTGCTCTTTCTCTGTTCTCGACCGTACCCACTTGGAATTATTTTCGAGATGCCATCAAGGAATAATACCATCCCGTGGGAAGCTATGAGGACAAGTACATACAATGGACTACGTTGCGGTAGCAAAGGGATCAAGATGTGCATGAGCTGACGAATCTGTTCCATACCCTACGCACAATGTTGAGTATCAAATATTCAGAGAAACATTTGTTGCTGAAGTACCGCAATTGTCTACATAGATACATTCAGGAGGAAATGGAGTTCCTCTACATATCATCGCTTGGTACGACATACCAATATGCTGCCAAGATTGAGCATAAATTCAAACAGTAGAAACGAGAATTTGGATCTGCGAATCAAAAGTAGGGGAAAGGTTCCCCTAAACCACAAAACAAAGGAAAAATCCAAGGCATGGCGGCCCAGGAAAACCTGCCGAAGCCACAAGCAAAGAAAAACACCGCGAAGCCAATGAAGGACATGGGAAAGTGGTGTGAGTTCCATAAGAGCTCCACTCACAACAAAAGTGAGTTTCGGGCCAAGCAATCACTAGTGGCTGAGATGAGGGCTTCTGAAACAGATGCATACTCTGACTCTAAATCAAAACCCAACAAGGGGAATGACAAAGGGAAGCAGATTATTGATGCAGATCCCAACACCATGGTTGCTACTATGAAGTTCCAGAAGGAAGAATCATAAGATCTAGAGGAGGAGGAGCTGTTACACCATTTTTTGGTCATCTAACCTATTATCATTAGATGGACCCGAGTACATCATGTAAGACCAATTTTGCTCCAAGTAAAATTGCTTTCACTATGAAAATAGCTTAGTAAATCACCTTTATTAAGTTGTTTATGGTCTAAACAGGAAACCCCATAAGGAAATATTAAATAAATATACATTTGTTCGATTTTCCTCAAGAAATAATTAGTTAAACAATAGTTTAATTAATATTTCTGGTTATATTTAACCCAAAACAAGGAAATTAATTAGATAAATGATTATTTATCTTATTATTTTCTAAGAATAATTGTTTAAATCTTATTTAAATAATATTATTTGTTAAATATGACTAATTCACCCTTAAATAATTAAATAAATCATTATTTATTGATTATTACTCAACCATATCCTTAAAATGATAAATAAATCGTTTATTTATTTATTATTACTTAATCACATCCTTAAAATGATAAATAAATCATTTATTTATTTATTATTTACAAATAATGGGATTTGACTCAAGTCAAATTCCTTTTCCCTCCAACAAATATAATAAGATATTCCATAAAAGTTGGATCTAGATTTGGTTAATAATATTTTAATTATGCACCAATCTCTAGACTAACTCAATATTTTGTTATAAATAGAAGGGTTTTCCCATTCATTTGTCACCTTTTGTTGCCTAAAGATCACTCTGGATCTCAACTCTTGGTCTGGCTATTGATCCATTATCATAGCCATATTTTTCCATTTTTGTCTGGGTTTTCTACACCATCGAGAGAGAGGAATTATAAATCTGAAGTGTTGAGGACTTACAAGAACCCATCCCATTGAGGAGAATAGGGAACACCCTCTTGTGTTTTCCTCCCAGGTGCCATTAATACAAATTTCATTGGATATATTCTTGTCTTGTCTATTGGATCTATGGAGTAAATCTTATTTTTCTACTGTTTAATAGCTTCTAATGCATAGATCTAGATTTTTGCAACATTTGTCTTGATCATCTAATTTCAGATCTGAAGATATTAGCAGTCATTTCTACTGTTAGGGCTGTTAGTTATGCGCAGCTAAAGTGGTCTTTTTTCGTACACTTCGGATCAAGATTCATACTAACAACTGGCGACTCCACACAAGTTTACCATTACGACCACTGTCGTTTTTCTGATCCTTGTATATCCCGCTGCTTCAAACCCTAGGATTTCTCTTCAGCCCCTTTTTTTTCTTATTCTTGATGTTTTTTTTAACCCATAAAACCTTAAAATGATAAAAATTCTAACTTCCACATGTTTTCGGACCCATTGCGCAGGTGACAGACATCAGCCGCAGCTGAGACGACGAATTTTTCTGAAACTTGCCGCCGAGAGTGCCGGAAGTGCAGGTCACACTTTTCTGTCCAAAACCTACGACCTGGACCTCCAGGGTGCACTTTAAAACCCAAAAAGTGTGACCTCTGCTGAAAACAGGTCAAAAACTGCGACCTGGACTTTCTGTAGGGATTTTTCTGAAAGTTTTCTGGGTTTTGCTGAGCCTCTGTTCAGGGTTGTCTAACCTCCATCTCCGCCCATTTTGGACCTATACTTGTTCTGTTTCACTCAACTAAGTGGAAACCTTCCCCCTAGGGCTTCAGTACCCTCCACTTTTTGTGGAAGAGTGTTTGCTATTTCAGGTTGTCTGAAATTTCAGAGTCTTCAGCCATTTTTTTCAAATCTGATACCTCATCTTCAGATCGGCTTGTTATCCATCCAAATCTCCTCATTTAGCTTTGTTTGGGTTTTCCTTTAGGGTGCACTCCGCTTCCCTCCTGGAGATGGCCTTTCGCCACCTCTTTTTACAACAATTTTCCTCTATTTTGTTGTTGTTTCTGCACCACTTTCCAACAGATTTTGTCTTTTAGATCTCTGTCCCTCTTGACCCTAGATCTATTAGCATTTTTTAGTGTGTTTATATTAGTTTTTTACTCACCTATAGACTAGTTGTTGAGAGACCTGCCTCCTTGGGTTTGGGATAGTGCATTATCAGCTGTTTATTTTATGTTTTTCAAGCCTATATATTGACATTTGCAGGTTTATTTATAGCTATACAACACACTTTTTCTTTTTCTCTACAAAAATCTGGGTTTAAAAATTAAAATTTACACACTTTTACACACACACCCTAAGTGAAAAAGGGCTTGGTTAACACTGCCAAGCAAAGACTCTAAAACATTGAAATCATTTGATCCTGCACCTCTTTGCCCTTATTTCGGCATTGTAATCACTTGATCCTGCACCTTCCTACCCTTGTTGGTATCTTTTTCCCTTGTGCCTTGTTTTTGTCGTCACCATTGTGCCACCAAGGCGTTCATCCCGGAAACTTCTTCGCCTTCATCCTCAGTTTCCGGTAGGGAGACTTACTCCTCTGCATAGGAGTTGAGTTAGTCCTCAACCGAGTCTGCACTCTGACTCTTCTTCTGGTCCTTTGGGATCTCCTTCTGGTTCTGCCGTCGGTTCTCCTCCTGTCACCTTCACCATGTTTGGTGCAGGACCTAATGCTGGTGGTAACCCCGGCCCTCATACTGGGAATACCACTAGTGGGACTGCAACAGATTCTACCCCGACTGCGCCCTTGCTCCCCTTCATGGCAGGCCTCAGCCTCCCTGATTTGGACCGGTTGATAAACGCCCCTATACACCATGACGCTTGTTGGCCTGCTATGCCGACAAAGCTCCCTTCCGACATCCCAAATTTTGAAGGTCTTGCTGGAGAAGATCCTTCAAATCATGTTCGATCTTTCCACATGTTGTGTTCATCTAACTCCATTACCGATGACTCTGTCCGTCTTGGTTGTTCCAATGAATGCTTATAGGTGAAGCTTCTAAGTAGTATGTTGATCAAGCCACTTCCTCTCATACCACCTTTGCTACTCTTACTTCCAGCTTCCCCTTCGTTATGACAGTGGTATTGAGATTTTGACTGCTTTCCGTCAATCATTTGCGACCCGTCTATCCGTTCATGTCCAGGAATGGTGGAGAAGAAAGCGCCTATGTCAATCACCTACCTTCGAAGACCATGTCTACATGGATTGGTTCCTTAGATCTCTCTTGCCTCCTATCGGGAAAGATGTCGCATTGCATTTTCCTCAAACCAAAGAAGCCACCCTCCAAATGGCGTTAAAATATGACCTAATCTACACTTAGACGGGTTATGTTTATACCGTTGTACTTGATCTTCCTAGACCCGGTGGTGCCAACACACCGGGGGCACCTCATGCTGCCGACGGTATCGTTGGAGCTCTCTCTCATCCATATGCTCAACCTCTCATGGGTTGTGGTTTTCCTGGGGGAGGGGGCAGCAACCTCCCAATCTTTTCCCCCTCCCAGTACCATGTATCCAGGATACGCCATGCCTCCTCTTTTGGCCCAACCTCCTGTTTACCACACTGTTACCCAGCCCCCTTATCCGTATCTGCAACTTGGTGCTCCATCTCCTCCGGCATTAGCACCTCCACCTCCCTTGCCTTCTCAACCCCTGCAATAGCAGCCACCGCCCCCTCAGGAGTAGGTGGATGCACAATAGGGATTTGTGGCTACCCAACCACCTGAAGGTCAGGTGGCTACTCAACGTATTTCATTTGGTTCCCCCAAATACTAGATTCTCATGATGTCCTCTGATCAGCCTTCTGAACCTTCTTCTCCTGGCCCTTACCCTTCAACTAGTACCCATGAGCCCCTTTATCCTCTTGGAACAGCTCCTCCAAGCCTTAACCATCTTGGAGTCGTCCCGCCTGGTCATTACCCCCTTGGTCAGATACTGTTCCTAGCTCCCCCACCAGGAGTGTACACAGTACCTATTATGGCCACCCTATCTCTTCCTAATCTGACCCTTGGGATTCCCGTCTGGTACCTCGATCCTCCAGCCGCTACCCCGCTTGTTCAACCCAAACCTTATATTGCTTTGACCCTGGTCCAACCAGTCCCTCTGACTTCTCCCGCTGCAATAGTGCCTCATTCACCTCAACAGGAAACACCTCCCGTTGCGACCGCTTTGGGTAAGAAGGGCAAAGCTCGCAAGGGAGCATCAAAGGACAAGGCTACCCCAGCAAACCCTGCCCCATTTTGGCCTCCAAAGCATACCATCCAGTGTGCGTTATGTGATGTTGTCGGCCACACCACCCATACTTGTCGAGAGCTGCCTCACCTCAAGTCCATGGTCAATGAGACGTTTCCGGAATCTGATATCCCAGAGGTATATGTCACTATACCCGATTCAATTCCGAAACTCAAGCCTTTGCACACAAATCACCCTTGTGCTTTGTGTGATTTCGATGGCCACTACACTCACCTCTGTCCTCACCTCAAAGAGTATCATTTCTCTTTAGAAGCCTTACGCCAATTTGAGGCCAAGCGCAATGAGTCCACTGCTCCCTTATTTGCGCGTTTTGCTTCGATAAAACCAGAAGACATGAATGCTCCCATTGATATTCCCTCTCATAATGTCGAGATGACAGAGCCTTTGTCCACCATTTTCTACCTATCATCATCCAAGAGACCCTTGGTGGAAGCCCCCTTGGAGACTCCCCCTGATGTTTCGCCTAAACTCCCTTTAGCGATCACCCTGGGCTCAACATTGGTAGATCCGGTATGTGCTTACTCTTCTGTCACCACTTGTGACGATGCACATGTGAACCCCTCTTCTCATGATGACGAGTTAGGTAGCTTCACTGCATCAGGTGGTCTTTCTTCCATCAGTCATCCCATCTTCTATTATGATGACGACATTATGGAAGTAGCCACCACTCCCGACTTTATCTTTTCCCCCTTACATCGAACTCATACATTCGAACCACATGCACCTTGTGGCCATTACATCGACACCCAATTTTTGGGTCAGGGGGCATCCATATTTGAGAGACCAGGAGAAGCAATTCTTCACCACTCTCCTAGTGAATCTAGTCATGTCGACTCTATTCCCATTATTCCTCCACATTTAGAAGAACATTTAGAGCCCCATATCACTTCACATCACTCTATGGATGATACCCCTCATCAGTTCTTCATATTACAATAGCAACCCAGTCTCATAGACATTTTGGTTGACCGAACTATGGGTTTTCTGGGAGAACATCAGTTCATTATCTCAAAATCCTCTCTTTGGGATAGTAACACCATGTATGCCAACCCGGAAACTTAAAGTCCATTTGATTCATATATGCAGTACCAAAAGAGATTGGTAATCGTCTATTTCCTTTCTCAAACTACATAACCATACCGAAAACAAATGGCGCACCACATCATTAAAATGTGTTTAGATTTCCCTTTTTCTAAATAATTTTTGGCATGTCCACAACATGCTTGGGGGCACCAATGCCCCTCAACCATAAAAATCCTAGATCTCAGCCAAGAATAGCACTGAAAACCCCTTTCTCTTACAAGTCACACTTTCCAGGTCATTCACTGGGACAAGTAGCAGTTTTCTGCCCAGTACCTACTACCCAGGTCGGAGAGTAGACCCCAAGAAAGTGTGACCTGGCCTGTTCATGAGCTCTGGGTACCTAAGCTGAACTTTCAACCCAATGAAACAAAAGAGTAGGATTAGACATCTTACCTACAACTGATAGATCTCAAATTCCAATGGTCAGTTCATCTGCTACAACCGCCGCAAGATTTAAGGCCTCCTCTCCTTACGACATTCACCACAGCTCCACCGGAAAATGAGTGAATTTGGAAGGAAAATGCCTTATTAAAAAAAAAAACCCTGATTTTTCTTTCACTTACTGCGACCAAAACCATAACTCAGTTTGACTAATCGTCTACACCATTGGAAAGATCTCACCAAGCCCTCAAATGGGTATCTATTAGCTTTTTGTGATTTGATACTTCACCAGGACACATTTTGTCCAAGAAGCGCCACTTCACCCTTCCTTAAAATCAAATTTCTTCACTTGCAACACTCGTACTGGGGGCACCATGTAGCCCCCATACTTATCCACACTTGTGTCGACTTTCATCGTGAGTTACCATCTTGTACTCATGATTTTATGGTCCCATTTGAACCCTTTACATATGTGGTAGCACCATCGAGTCACCCTTGTTTAGAGCATCCGAGTTGAGTCATCATTGATTCCATGGAGTCTATCCCGAGTCCCTTTACATCTCGCCATATTCCTCCATCATTCATTGCTTAGTCCCTCACTCGTGTCGCACATTATGGCCTTCAGTCCCACTGTCCCCTATCCCTCATGATATTGTGTCAGTCGCCGCCAGGTCATCCATGCCATTTATGCTTTAACAAGGGAAGTCATCTGTTCGCTACTTAGTCCCCCCCATTTCATCATCATCATTGGTGTCAGTCTGTCAATCACTCTATTATTTTCTCTCGTGCCTTAATTGAGGATCCCTTATTACTTCACCTATGGCGGACCTCCTTCCGTCGACATCGTCTCATTCATTCCAGAAGACAGGTCTAGAGGGCGGTGTACCTTGGTTCCAGCTTCCACTCTTGTTCAGTGCCTCGGATCAGGTAAAGGGACTCCTTATTGCCCTTTGACTTGATTGTTTCTCAGCTCCATCTCCTTTTAGCATGATCGAGATCTGTATACTCGATGGTCCAGTGATGTAGCAGCTGACATCGGTGATTCCCGGGTGTGTGTGACATGTCTCAACCCTCATGAGGGGGTGGCCCTACAGGTAGCCCCCCCCACACGCGGATGACCTCTTGATTACAGCCTTCGATGCAGCTCCATGCATTTGATGATGTCGGCCTTAGCCGCTTGCAGCACCTTTTTTGAATACATCAATCAGATTTTTAGAGCCCTTTCCTGTTTTCAGGGGAATCTGGGTTGCATTTATATCTCATGTACTCAGATATCACAGTTCCAGTCCTGGCTGTTATAACAGGCACAATATGTATGTGGGATTCATTGTTATGTCATTCATCTGGCTCATGTTTATGCCAACATATAATTAATTATTGTGTTCTGTGGTTTTCTGGGCGCCTTATTGTTTGTACTATTGCCTCGGTGGGCATAGGTGTGCCTCCCCCACTGCCTATAGCAGGTAATCACTCATTAAAAAGACTTTTCTCACCTGCAAGTTTCCTCCTCGGGGTCTAGGTCTTTCAGCACTTTGGTTTACCTTATACTTCTCTCTCTTTGACTTCCCCTTCGATGTCTAGTGATTGAGTTCTTACAATGTACTTCGGTCATATGATTAGCTCCTAACACTCACACGCTGGGGGGGCAATCTGTTACACCATTTTTTGGTCATCTAACCTATTATCATTAGATGGACCCAAGTACATCATGTAAGACCAGTTTTACTCCAAGTAAAATTGCTTTCACTATGAAAATAACTTAGTAAATCACCTTTATTAAGTTGTTTATGGTCTAAACAGGAAACCTCATAAGGAAATATTAAATAAATATACATTTGTTTGATTTTCCTCAAGAAATAATTAGTTAAACAGTAGTTTAATTAATATTTCTGGTTATATTTAACCCAAAACAAGGAAATTAATTAGATAAATGATTATTTATCTTATTATTTTCTAAGAATAATTGTTTAAATCTTATTTAAAAAATATTCTTTGTTAAATATGACTAATTCACCCTTAAATAACTAAATAAATCATTATTTATTTGATTATTACTCAACCATATCCTCAAAATGATAAATCAATCATTTATTTATTTATTATTACTTAATCACATCCTTAAAATGATAAATAAATCATTTATTTATTTATTATTTACAAATAAAGGGATTTGACTCAAGTCAAATTCCTTTTCCCTCCAACAAATATAATAAAATATTTCATAAAAGTTGGATCTAGATTTGGGTAATAATATTTTAATTATGCACCAATCTCTAGACTAACTCAATATTTTGTTATAAATAGAAGGGTTTCCCCATTCATTTGTCACCTTTTGTTGCCTAAAGATCACTCTAGATCTCAAATCTTGGTCTGGCTATTGATCCATTATCATAGCCATATTTTTCCATTTTTGTCTGGGTTTTCTACACCATCAAGAGAGAGGAATTCTAAATCTGAAGTATTGAGGACTTACAAGAACCCATCCCATTGAGGAGAACAGGGAACACCCTCTTGTGTTTTCCTCCCAGGTGCCATCAATAAAAATTTCATTGGATATATTCTTGTCTTGTATATTGGATATATGGAGTAAACCTTATTTTTCTAATGTTTAATGTCTTCTAATGCATACATCTAGATTTTTGTAGCATTTGTCTTGAATAAATAATTGCAGATCTGAAGATATTAACAATCATTTCTGTTGTTAGGGCGGTTAGTTATGCGCAGCTAAAGTGGTCTTTTTTCATACACTTCGAATCAAGATTCATACTAACAGGAGTGTATCTTCCACTCCCAGATATGGGTAAAGGGTTCCTCGCTATAGTTCATTTTCGACAGTGGGAGCCAAAAGAACCTCATTTCAGCAGAGGTCGTGAAGCGGTTGGGCTTGCCGACCACAACAGACCCACAACCATACACCATCGGGTGGCTTCACCAAGGACGATATATCCGCATGAACCAATAGTGCTACCTCCCCTACAACATCAAGCCATTCACACATGAGGTATTATGTGACATTGCTCCTTTTGATGCTTGTGATATATTATTAGGTCAACCATATGTGTGGAAGCGACATGCTGTCTATGAGTCCCAACCTTGCACTGTTATTGTTACTTTGGGCAATAAGTTGTACAAGATACCAAAGGTACCACCGCCTACCGCTATCTCTTTGGTTACTGCAAAACAATGCAGTAAGCTCATTTCCAAAACTAGGCAATTTGTTTTGCTGATGATCCGCCCCCTGGTCAAGAAGAATATTGTGGCCACAACCTCCAGAAAGGGCTACTATGCATGATTACAATAAATGGAAAAGGTCATGGAGGAGTACGGGGACATCTTCACCTCACCCACAGGGGTGCCTCTATACTGTCAGTTCAAGCACCCCATCGATCTGACCCCAAGTGTGTTGTTGCCCAATGGACCAATCTATCAGCGCACTATTCTGGAGAATGATGAAATCAAGAGGCAAATTTAGGAGATGCTGCATAAAGGTCACATTTGGCTGAGTTCATCACCCTGTGGGAGCCCGATAGTGTTGGTGCAGAATAAGGATGGGACTTAGAGACTCTGTATTGACTATCGGGTGCTGAAAAAGATCACTGTCTGGAATAAGTACCCGATCCCACGGATTGATGACCTTATGGACCAACTCAAAGGCACAAAATATTTCAGCAAGATTGACTTAAATTCTGGGTATCACCAGGTACCAATCGAACCCTCCGATGTGTGGAAGACTACCTTCAAAGCCAAGGAGGGCCTTTTCGAATGGCTGGTCATGCCTTTCGGGTTGACGAATACTCCCGCAACCTTCATGAGGCTGATAGATGACATCTTGCAGCCATTCATCAACTCATTTGTAGTAGTGTACTTGGATTACATCTTGATATTCATCCAGACTTGGGAAGAGCACCTCCACCACATCCGATAGGTCCTCCAAACATTGCAACACCACAAGTTGTGTGCCAATTTGGAGAAGTGCACTTTTGGCATGACCCAGGTTCAGTATCTGGGATACATTGTTGATGAATGGGGGGTGCATGTGGATCCAACCAAGATCCAAGTCATTCGGGATTGGCCAGCCACAACCACTCTAACAGAGATTCACAACTTTTTGGGTCTTGCTAATTTCTATCGCAGGTTTGTGTTGCGATTCTCTCATATCACTTGGCCCCTTAGTCAAGTCACCAAGGGAGGAGTGAAAGAAAAATTATTTTGGTCAGAATATCAACAGAAGGCATTCGCAGAATTGAAACATCGCCTCTGCTCTGCCCCAGTACTCACATTACGAGACTTACAACAACCATTTGATATCGAGACAGATGCCTATGACTATGCTATTGGGGCAGTTATTACTCAACAGGGGAATCCAGTGGCATATCATAGTGAGACACTGTCCGACACAACCAGCAAGTATCCCACTTATGACAAAGAAATGTGCTCCATTGTGCAGGCTTTCCGACAATGTAAGCATTACATTTTGGGGAAGGAAATGGTCATGCACATAGACCACCAACCCCTGTAGTTCATACAGACACAAGGGAAGTCACAGAACGATCGCCATCAAAAGTGGTCCACATATCTGCAACAGTTTCATTTGAACATCAAGTACAAGAAGGGCAACACCAGTAATGTTGCAGACTGCCTCAGTCGACCACCGATTGTGGCGCTGACCACCGTTCTTAGCTCTTGTGGGCATGAGAATTTTGATTGGCTGCTTCTCTACAAGAGTAACCTAGACTTCGATCATACATACAAGACACTCCTGGAGGGTATGCAAGTTCCAAAATTTCACCTTCAAGATGCACTGCTATGTCACCAGGGACATATTTGTGTTACTTCAAGCGATCGTGCCAAGATGATTTTGGAAGCACACTACAGTTGAGTCGCTGGGCATTTTGGGGTCAAGAAAAGAGTGCCAGTACTACAGAAGTATTTCTATTGGCCGAACCTTCGACATGATGTTGGTAAGTACGTCATATCCTGCA
The DNA here is from genome assembly GCA_034641835.2 of Pinus albicaulis. Taxonomy (NCBI): domain Eukaryota; kingdom Viridiplantae; phylum Streptophyta; class Pinopsida; order Pinales; family Pinaceae; genus Pinus; species Pinus albicaulis. The sequence continues at coordinate 21,325,377 of MU968317.1, forward strand.
CTGCTTGCGCCATTTCCAAACCGACCATCAAGAAGCAAGGCCTTTATACTTCGCTACCTACCCCTATTCGACCTTGGGAATCCATCTCCATGGATTACATGTCAGTCCTTCCTTATACTAAGCATGGAAAAGACTATGTTTTCCTCATCATAGATAGATTCTCGAAGATGGCCATTATGGGGGCTTGCAAGAAGAATATCACAACAGAAGCCATTGCTAAAATATTCTTTGAACGAGTGTGGGTGCACTTTGGGATCCCACAGTCTATCCTCCTAGACCGGGACAGCAGGTTCCTCAGCACATTTTGGTCTAGCCTTTGGTCAATGCTGAACACTAAGCTCACCAAGTCCACAACTTTCCATCCCCAAACTGATGGCCAGACAGAGGTCGTCAAAAAGATGATTCGACACATTTTGCGCACGTACAATTCAAAGAATTCACACACATGGGATGGGAGCCTTCCCTATGTAGAACACAATTATAACCAGGCTCTCCACAACTCAACTGGACATAGCCCCTTTTAGGTGGGCTTGGGATTCCAGCCACTATGTCCCATTGACGTATTCATGCCATTTGCGGCTACTCAGGGCGAGTCGGCTCATGTCCAGTCTGAAGCTGACAAAGCGAATAACTTCATTGAGCACATTCATCACATCCGTCAACAGGTTCATGACATATTGGACAGATCCAATGATAAGTACAAGCAACGACATGATCAACATCGGGTGCCACACAACTTCCAGGTGGGCAACAAAGTGTGGCTACATTTGCAGAAGGAGCGCCCCACTGGACCCCACCGCAAGCTTTTCCCACTCTGATATTGGCCATATTCCACCATTCCTTGGTCTGCACCCAGTATTCAATTTGGACTGCCTTCGGCCCTACTTCCCACCTCTACTAGACACCTCCGACATTACAGAACAACTCACATCAACATAGTTAAACCCATACTGCGTGGAACAAGCCACCACAAATTGTATCATGGACATGCAAATCAAGTACACTCGCCAACAGAATATCCAACTGTATCGGGTTGTCAAAGCTAGGCAACTCCTGCACCAAGGGAAGTGGTTCACCATGGACCAAGTTCAGTAGAAGTTTCCTCATCTCATGGAGGAACTCACTGCAATGTGGACCATTACTTCCTAAGGGGGGAGGAATGATCTAGGTGGATATTGGTGGCCACCCACCTATTCCACTTAGGGCCCCACCATTGTTTCTTTCATTTTTTCAATTTCCTTAATTGTAGCACAACTTACTATTTTTAGCAATTTTTCGGGTCCTGAACTTCTGGAGCCGTTTTGAGGCCCTAAACGATGTTTTTTGGGAAAAAAGGGAGCAACATGGGTCCGTGGACAAATATTTCTCACTAACAAGTTGTATTCCTCAGATAGATATTTCTAATGAGGTATGGTTCACGTCAAACAGAGATCATATGCCAAAGTTACGTCCCCGAGAATTTGATGTACCAATTTACCCAAACGTTGCCCATAGTTCTAGCGCTTCATCTCCTAGGGTTAGGTTTTTGGATGTTTAGGGTTTTTAATTGTCTCTCAATAATAAATAGGTCCTCAAGCTTCATTGTAAAATAGTTCAGAGGCCTGTAGCCACCACATCTCTTCCCAAAGATAAGCTACTAATGCCCTAGCCAATTTATTTCCATTGTGTCTGTAAACAAATTTCAATTCTTTGATATTAATGAAATGAAGTATTATTTCCACTGCATCTTTGTATATATGGTTATATGTGTATTTTGTTGCATTCCTGCATAAATCTGAATCATCTACCATTGAACCCTTTTTTTTATATTTATCAATTGGCTAAAGAAGGTGTTTCTCTTTGTATCGTCGTAATGTGCTATCATTTCCTCCATAAAAATAGACCAAGTGATAATTTTTTTACGAAAGAAAATCCATCGATACCATACGTATGTATTTTTTTATAAATATAAGGTTTTAATGCGTACCTTTTGTGTGTTTTTCACATTATGGAGATCAAAATATTACTCCATCTGTAGTATCCATGTTACCGGATCTTTGCCATAAAACTTCCTCATATCGATCTTTGGAATATGGTGGGTCTTAAATCCAACATTAGAGTCTATGAAATCATGATTAACATTTCTTTTTTTCTCATCATGAGTTTCATCTACTACCATTTCGCCATTAGGAATCATTTCTTGTAGCAGCTTTGTCAAACCTTCCTTCAAACTTTCCATGTCATTCTTCATGTCTTCCATGTTGCATTTCAGTTTTTCTTCTATACCATCAATCTTAGCTTCCACGCCATTCTTCAAATCATCCATATTATCTTCCACTCCTTTCTTCAATCCATCCATGTATTTCTTCAAACCATCCATCTTATCTGCCATTTCATTTTTTGTTACTCTTTGCCAGAGTAAAATTTGTTTCACTTGGTCTCGTAATTTTGATATATCATGTTGCACTTCTTCCTCTTCATGAGTGACAGTAGATACTTCTGAGGGCTTAATGGGTGTGGAAATATTTTTTGGTGGTATTTTATAACCCAATACTGATATCTATGCTTCAATATTCCTTTGGAATCATTTCAAACTCATTTTTCAAACAAGACTTATGCAATTTTTAAAAAAAATACACACATTTTTCTTGATTTTAAAGAGCTCAATATTGAAAATGATGTATATCTGTAATTTGAGATCCTCAAGATTTGATCTTTGGTCCTGTAGTAGCCCTCCGTGTATTATTTCCAATGCCATAGATCAAACCTAATTTGGATTCTTCAAGGTAAAGTTATGCATGATCTCCCACAATGGCCTAATTATGGACTAGTTAAGTAGAGAGAACTTGTACGATGTGCCATGCGTCACTGTTTCGACCTTTGGATTTGAAATTGATACAAAAGAAACTACATTCTGTGCAATTTCGGAAACTTTTAATAGAATTCCAATCAGATGTCTGAAACAAAATTTATGACGATTTTCCCTCGTCCATCTGTTTGAGATGAAATTTTACAACCTGTAAAAACCCTAACTTCCTTAGATCGTATCTCCGAAAATATAGTGGAATAAGGTCTGAAATTTTTACACGAGGATTTTATCTCAAATGGTTTTTTTCCCAGCTTCTGAACCTTCATAGAATACAAGTTAGAGTGAAAATTCCAAGATGAGTTGTTTGCAGCAGCGAAACCCTAGAATCCAAATCTTTGATACCAAATGTTATGAAATCAACTCACAAAATAGAAGAAACGGCATATCAATGAATTATAAATCAGCCACTTTGATGGAAAAACCTCCTTTATACTAGATAAATGAACAATTCTTGAATGATACAAATGAAAAAACCTCATTTCTATATATAGGATTCCAAGGGGTCACAATATAATCCTAGCCAACATAACAATAACAATGTAAGGGCACAATAATAACAATAGTGGGATTCTATGGGGCACAATAATAACAATATGGGGACTAAATGGGCACAACAATAACAATAAGGGTGCTACACTAACAATAACAATAAGGGGATACACTAGTATTACAGGGACCTAGCATTATCCCAAACTTTTGCACGATCTTGATAATAAACTTTCCTTAACCAAGGATGATTTTACCAAGCTTCTACCCTTCTTATAGTCCCAAATAGTAGTGTATAAACCCAAGATAATTCATATCAAATTCAGAAACTAGCTCCCTCTTACTTCGAATAATGGGATGTTTCACACCTGTCAAAATAAGTCATCAACATAAAATAATAGGATCACTGGTTCGTTCTTCTTAACCTTGATGTATATGTTGGATTAACATCAATTTTGGAGAAACCAAGTCTTTTCAGGTAACTGTCAATTCAAGAGTACCAGGCTCTAGGTTCTTACTTAAGTCTATACAAGTCTTTCTTCAATCTGCAAAGGGTAGATTCACTTCCATGAACCTCAAAACCTTGAGGTTGCTCCATGCACACTTCTTCCTCAATCACACCATTGAGGAAAAAAATATTTACATCCATTTGATGTAAATTCCAACCCATAGAAGAAGGAATAGAAATAATAGATCTAATGGTAGTGTACTTGTAAACTAGAGAAAAAGTCTTCTCCCTCTTTCCGGGAGAACCCTATAGCCACAAATATTGCCTTGTATTTATCAATACTACCATCCATTGCATACTTGATCTTATATACCCACTTGGAGGTGACCACAAATTTCCCTTGAGGTATTGGCACAATTTCTCATACATCATTTTTATGGTAGAATAGTATTATTCTTGCATCACATCCTTCCAAACTAGATGGCTAACTACTTCTACATAGGTGGAAGGTTCAAAATCAATAATATTAGTCATTAATGTTGCATAAACATAATACCTCTTTGGTATCTTTCTTTCCTTGAAGGAGCCACATGGTGCTACATGTCCTTATACTTCCTACAAGGTAGATATAAGCCAAGCTAGTGTATTCTTGATCTCAAGGACATCAATCACATCCATTGGTTCGCTAAATCCTTATAGAACTTCTTTATGATATAGGGGATGTTTTGAAGAATTGGATGGACCAAAACCTTCTTACCTGGGAGCTTCATGTTCTTCATCCTCATCATAATCCATTGGAACTTATTTAAATTTCCAATAGGAAAATTTCTCATCAAATGTCATTTCCGTGCTAACTTCAACCTATCTTTGTCCTGGAAAATAGATTCTATAAGCCTCTGAAGACTCACTGTATCCACCGAATATTTAATAATTTCCTGAAGGATCTAGCTTCTTCCTTTTATCTTTGGATATATGAACATAAACTAGACATCCAAATATTCTCAAATGACCAACCTGAGGTTTATGCTTCTTCAAGAGTCTTGTCTTCCAAAATTCGATGAGGACTTGTATTTTGAATGTAAAAAATTGTTTTCAATTTTTCACTTGTAGAATTTATCCAAAGGGATTCAATTTGATCTTGTAATGTACTAAAACAAAATACTAAATCCTTCTACAAATTGTGGAAACCAATTTTGATCGCATAATCATATAAAAAGTAAGAGAAATAAATAATCTATCACACAACACAAGATGTATATGGGAAAAGAAACTACTCAAAACCCCGCTCTCTGTATATTGCATAAAGTCAAGATCATGAAACCATGCAATTCTATTTCCCTCACTGAGAAACCTCTCCACTCTGCAGAGTGTCTCACTATGATCTAGGAAAAATTGGCTCAATAATTAACCAATTCTCAGCCTTTGTTTGACCAGCCTTGCTTATGCATTCCTGGAGGAATTATACCCTATTAATAAGGAAATTCCCAAGAATTGATTACACAAATCCTTCAAGGCATCCTGATGACCTCATGCATGAACCTGTACAATTTTCTAATTATACAACTGATAGTTATATTCCCTAAAGAAACTTCTGGATAATCCAGAAGTTTCTTCAATAAGTTATATTCCTTTTAACCTCAATCTCAAATGGGCCTTCCTTAGAACTAACATGAAACATCTATAGATAGTGAATTATCAAATAATTGATTGATCACTACTTGTGAATTAAATCATATTTAATTCACTGGACCTATCACTAGCTTATCTCTCAGTTAGAACTAGTTAAACTGATTTTAACTCAATTAATTGAGTTAAATAATTATAACTCACAAATAACTGTAGCTGGACCCCTTAAAATCTAGGAAGAACTCTACCTGCCTCTATTTTTACCTCCAAATAGAATTATCTGAGCTAACTAAGTCTTCATGTTTGAGTTAACACTTACAAGTTGTTATGAGATGAAAATAAAATTTCTCTTCCAATTTAATTAAGGGAAAATTAAACCAGAAGTCCCCTTGGGGTGCCATTTCAACACTCCCTCTCAACAAGAAAGGGATTATCTGCTACCCCAATACTATCTCTGTGGAACTTGAATTTTCTTCTTGACAATGCCTTCTTCAAGATGTCTGCATCCTGATCCTTCGTGGGAATGTACTCTAATGACATAATTTTCCTTTGCACACAATATTTGAGATGGTGATACCAGATATCAATAGGACCTGTCATGAAAAATTTGATCAACCGAGAGTTTGATGAAACTCTAGTTATCATAATAAATAACCGTCGGATCCATATGTTGACCAAACAAACCAAAAAGTATCTTCCTCATCCAGATGACCTTACATGCTGCCTGATTGGCCCCATGTACTTTGCCTTTGCTGAACTGAGTGCAACTAATCTCTGTTTCCTGTTGTACCATGAAACTATTGTTGATCCTATGCTGACGATTCAATTCAACATTTTGGTCGTTCGGGTTCGTCGGGTTCGGTGGTTTCATATCTACATACTTCCTCTTCCTTTAGTATAGAGTTTATCGTTGGATGAACTGCATTTCCGATATTGATCCTAAGAAAAAAAATGTAGGGACAGCTAGCCTGTGAACGACCAACCATCTAACTGTAAAAATTGGAAAAATTCTATCTAAAGTCATTAGTGCCTCCTAAAAATATCTAGTAAATTCATTGAGTTGCTCTAACGGATTGAAAGGGCCAGTTACTAATGGAACCTCTTGTCTGTTGGCCACTTTAATTGTTTATTAATTCAAACAATTCAAGTGCTACATAAATTGTCAACCCTGGGAAGTCTGTTTATTTCAAAGGAAATCACACACTGTATATGCTCAATCTCAAAAGAAAAGAAATGTTGTAGTAAGAACCACACTAATCACACCTTGCTTTAACAAAACTGAAGTCTACTTGAGTTACAACAAAGGCAATCCTTCTATTGCAGACTTTCATTAAAAGAATCCTAGATTACATTAAAAAGACAATGATCTAGGAAAGGAAATCAATCTGCAGAAAGGAAGATCAATTATACTATAACAGAGAACAGGACCCTATTCCCCAAGTAGGAATCTTCAACACCTGTTTTCTAATTACCAAGCTTTCACACACTCATTCCATAAACAATATTGCTAATTAAAATAACCCACAACTTCTCAAGAATGAATTGTATGAAATCAATGCAACAAGTAATGAAAACAGAGCTTTAGCAATAAACAACAGAATTCCAATACTGCATAAATAACTTCAGTAAACAGGGTTTAATCAAGGCATGAATGAAATGAACAATTAACAAACTATAGGAACAAATGGGTGAATCTTGTGAAGAAGGTGGGCCCTTTCCTTCTCACAAGATTCCCCAGAAGAAGGAATTAAATTGAAGTGCTCAAAACAAAATTTTATTCATCTTTCGAAAGCAACATATTACAAAAGAGTCACGTTCCTTCTCTGTTCAGAAATTAACCTCCCGTAGTCTCTAACTATCCTCTAATGCTGATGTCTCCTCTTTTTAAAGAGGAGACATCTATTACAATTGATTTACATTATAGAAATTCTATTTTTAACCCAATTTGATCTTCTGTTCTGAAATAGGGCATTTCTGTTCTTCCATAGAAAAATGTTGTTACAATGGTTACGATGGTACTGGCTTCAGAGTGACCCGTGTAACAACTTCCTTTACTTGTCTTTTCTTGTTGCCGTCATATTTGAAATGCTGCTTCAAAATCGCAAATCACGGGTTGTTTCAGCAACGAGATTTGCGTAGCATGTTGACGGTTTCAGCAACGCGGTCTTCAGACAGCCATAATAGATTATTTGCGGTCTTCAAACTGTCTCAGCAACTATATATCTTCGATTAATGATTAAATATAAAAGTAATGTAAAATTATATGCAAAACAAGTTAAACATATAGTAAAGAGAAGAATATTATATACCTTTGGAAAAATGGATGAAAGTGATAGTGTAAGCCTTTAAGTATGGACTGAAAAAGAGTGGAATGATAACAAAATGTATGGTCAAAATGGTACATTATGAGGTCCTAACATCCCCCCTAACTGAAAGGGTTGCATGTCCTCAGGCAACTTTAGTCTGAGTTAGAGTCCGAATACTGGCTTTTAGCATGCAAATTACTTAGGCAATAGCTATGGAAGGTGCTATCTGTTAAAGCTCTGAATCCTTGCACATTTTGCAATCTCTGCTAAGTTGTTGCTTCATCCTTGTTAGCCAACCTATAATGAGCATGATATTGTTCTGCCAGCATCCATAAAATAGGAAAGTGAAAGTGGTACCCAATCCATTTTTCAGCACATTGCTGAACACATCTGATGTAGTTGGGTACTCTAGACAATCCAGTTTCAAGGTTAGTAGGGCTAAAAGGATTGTACTCCTGCCTCTCCTTAGAGGATTGTTGCCACAACATATTGTTTTCTCTTAGAGCAGCAGTTTCTTTGGCCCTGATGAATTGGTGACAATCATGGAGTACTGAAGCCTGTAATTGTTGTATGTGTTCAATCATCCACGGCTTCTGCAAAAACTGATGATATTCTACCACAAAAATGGCAGGGTTTTGAGGTTCTGGCCTTATCCAGAGAAGGCGGTTATCTTCATTGTGCCTAGTTGCAAGAAAAGAGGTCTGCCATGTAATTTGATTAGCAAGAAAGGAGGCAAATGCCCTGATTTGAATATCACCAACAAGAGGGTTGAGATTGATTTGTTTGTTTTCAGGCATAGCTTCATTGTGAAGGTACAACTCACATAGTAGGTGTTGATCACTCGTGGAAGCTTCTGCAAATGTTTTCATGAACTGTTCCGCTGTAAGCACCTCATGAGGTCTTCCATCTTTGACTGCTTTCAACTGAAAATAAACAAGACGTTCTGAAAGAAATAAAGAATAGTTCAGAGATGGTTTCCTAGTGGCCAATAATTTTTGTACCAGTTGAAACATTAGGAGCAGTTTGCCTTTTAGTTCTTTATTTTCTTTCTTGTAAACTCTAAATTGTTGGAGTGTCTACTCCCAGCTCTCCCAATTAGAATAGATATGATTCTACCAAACCAATTTGTGCTGCTGTAAAGTTTTATATTGGGAAATAACATATTGTTTCCTCCACTTGTTAATAATTTCCATCTCTTTCCATGGTTCAGTTTCTGTTCCAACATTTTAAGTGGTGGGCTGAGGCATAGTCTGAGTAGCAGAATCAGTTACAGTAGGGCAGGATACTTGTACCTTGACTTCTTTCTCTGAAATTTTTGAAGGCCCTACTAGTTCTTATGTAACAGTAGGGCATTCTTCTTTGACTGCAGACGATGTAGATGCTCTCGGCATTGGAAATTGAACTATCTTATATCCTGCTTGCTGATAGATGTTTCCACATTGATGGCACATATATTATTTATATGGATTATTCTCTGTATGTTTATCTGCCATGGATGTTGTATGGGCCAGGGTATAAAAATTTAGCTCATTGTCAAAGGCTTCCCTTGCCATTACCAATTCTCTCTTGTAAGCTTCTAATTCTGACTTTAAAAACTCATTTTCCTGTAAAAGGGAGGCCATGGTGACTGGGCCTTGTGTATCAGTTGCTTTCTCTGAAGTTGATTGTTGTTTTTCAGCTGTAGCTGGTTCTTGTGTGACAGCTAGAGCTGGTTCCTTTGTGGCAGCTATTGGATAAGTAGCATCTTGGATGTCTAGTTTTTGCACATCAGCAGCTGGTTCTTGTGTTTCAGCTGTTGACTGAGTAGCTGGTTTTTGTGGAGCAACTACTGAATGAGTAGAAAATGATGTCATATTACCCTGGGCATCTAGTTCTTGTGTTTCAGTGCCACAGGATGAGACATGTAATAATTCTGGGGTTTGGAAGGGTGGTGATGAATGGAGTTTCAACAAAATGGTTGCGGGATTAGGGGTAATAGGAATGGTTTCTGATTCAATAGACATCTTCATTCGTCTCCTAGGTAGAAAAGTAGAAAAAACAGTAGTTTTCTTTTTCTTTTTATGAGAGGATTTTTACCTAGGAGAAGGGCTATCAGAGGAGGTGGTTGCTTTAGTTATAGCCCTTGTTTGTCTTTTTGATACAGAGGCAGTTGTAATTCACCTTTTTCTTTTACGAATAGGGGAAGATGGTGGTGCTTCGGCCTGAGAGTCATCACTGCGAATGTGGACGGTAGGGTCAGATGACTCTGCTAAGTGAGATGGACTTGAGGACAGGTTAACTGGATTAGCTGGTTCTGTGGATGGAATCGATGGAGGGTCAGGGATATTCTCCGATTGCTGCTCGTACGAACTTTCGGGGATTTCTTGGGGGTTTTCAGCATCTTCTTGAGGAATTTTGGCAGCTTTCTCAGGAGGTAAAGGTAAATTGTTTAAAGGAGGGTTTTGTTGAGCAAAACCCCTCTGAATCAGTAGCTGACAAAGGCAGTGATAGGTGAGGGAAAGGAGTGGGAATTTTACTCGTCTACAATAATATGACATATTTCTAATACATCTAAGCAAATAGTAAGGAATGTTCACTAGTCTACCATGTTGTAAATGACTCATTAAGACAAAGTCATGCTGATAGACTACCTAATAGCGACCTTCACAAGTCAGATAATGTTTGACAAATTTAGCAACCTTCGGCCATGGAGGAGGCAATGAGTGAAGTCCCACGCCTCGGCCTTTAATCTCAACATGTTCACTAGGGAGAAGAAAGTCCTGTTGTGCATTTAGAATGATGTGCTTCCGAATAAACCACCGAGCACCAGTGACCGGCAAGCCTGAATCTTGTGCTATATAGCCCTCTGAAACCGGAATTCGGACTCCCTGGATAGTAGAATGGTCCTCCTGAAGATTTTGCGCAAATTCTAGGACTTGTTGTGGGTTGAACTCCTGAAGTCTCTCAAAATATCCCACCCAACCTGCCTGTTGGAAAATCTGATACGCGTCTGGGAGCAATTAAAGTAGAGCTATTGAGCCGGGCTCATGTCTAATGGTCGGTCCTCCCATAGTTACTAGCTTAGGTAAAATGTAGAGGCAAAGAGCAGAGTTACCAGGCTTCAAACAGAGTAAACTTTGTGAATGAGAACATGGAGTATCGGTGAAGGGGCGAAGTAATGGGTATGAAGAATGACAGTAATTGGCATGCTGTGAAATGATGGCATATAATTTCGAAATCCCCCCGCCCCCCAACTATGGTGAAATAATGTTTTTGAGTGTGCGGAGATTGTAGTCATGATGAACAAAATCTTCTCTTTAAACTATCGTTTAATTGTATTACATAAAATTCACATACCTTATATTTACCTTTGCTTTGTAATTCGAAAAATATAGTGCTTGTTTATAATAGCTCAATAATCATGGAAGAACTTTAGAATTATTTGAAACATAAGGGAGATCATATTAGAGTCTTCTTGATCATAAGAAAGAGGTATTGAATGGATAGTATTCACACAAGGAGTAAGAGAAGTGAAAATGAAGGACTGAAAGAGTTGCATAGTCATGTTTTTGGAGAAAGAAATGGTGTTTCAGCAACGGAAAAATGAATGACATACTGCTGAAAGTGGTGTTTCAGCAATGGAAAAATAGGTAGAATGTTGCTAAGAAGTGATGTTTTAGCAGTGGGAAAATGGGGGAAATATTTGTTGAGAAATGGTATTTCAGCAGTGAAAAATAGGGAAAATATTTGCTGGAGAATGGTGTTTCAGCAATGGGTAAAATGGGAAAAATAGGAAAAATGATATGAAAATGAAAAAGGAATGAAGGGAATGAATGATGAAATGTTACTGGGAGATGGGGAAATGAATTTAAATGAGGGAAGCAAAGCTTCTCAAAATGAACTTGGATCTTCTTGTGGTGAAATTTTCCTTCCTTGGTAAGTCCTTACTTAATCAAGAATCTGCAAAATAATCAATTGTAACATGCCAACCCTTGACAAGGATTATTAGTTTAAGAAATCTAATCTAATACTAAAAATACATTGCAGAAAACAATTAAATGCAGTGAGGAGCAGAAGACTCCCCTAGAAAAAGATAATGTGCATCTGCCATACAAGTGGCCTTAAAATCTTCTTTAGAAATAGGGCGCTGGTACAAACGAAGCCAATGACCATTTACTAGTAGTGGTGTTTTAGTGTCATCAATTGTTAAAAGCCTTACTGTTCCATTGAGAAAAACATCATCTACTTCATAGGGTCCCAACCATCTTGTACGTAGCTTCCCTTGAAAATTTTCAAACCGACAGTCATACAATAAAGCCCAATTACCTTTTTGGAACTGCTTGTGCTTGATGATTTTATCATGCCACTTTGCTCTTTGTTGTTGGATCATAGTTGTCTGATGAATGGCATCTAATATTTTTTCATCCAGTTCAAGAAGCTGTTGCAACCTAGCTGTCTGCACATCAGTCAAATCAAGGTTAACAGCTAAAGTAGTCATTAAAGTTTTAATTTCAAATTCCACAGGAAAAACAACACTTTTACCATAGACCAATTCATAGGGAGAAAATCCTGTAGTATTTCTCCAGGTAGTTTTATAAGCCCATAGTTCTTCAGGGAGCTTTTGAGACCAATCCTTCCGGTTATCCTTCACTGTTTTGGTTAGAATGGCTTCTATTACTTTATTTGTACTTTCCACCTGCCCATTGGCTTGGGGGTGGTATGGTGTAGTCATTCTATGATGAATATGATATTTCTGAAGGGTGGCTTTGAAACCATGAGAATTGAAAGGAGGTCCTCCATCTGTAACTAGCTCTCTATGGATTCCAAATCTAACAAATATTTCTTCAAATAGGAAAGCTAGGAAAGCTTCTTCATTAGCTTTAAGAAGTGCTTTGGCTTCCACCCATTTAGTCATATAATCTGTGCAGACTAATATATAAACTCTTTGGTTGGATGGAGGATTAATGGGTCCTATAAAATCTAAGGCCCATCTTTCAAATGGTTCAAGTACTACCTGGGGGTTCAATGGAATTTCATCTCTATGATTAGGTTCACCCATTCTCTGGCAGCTATCACAAGCCCGAACATATTTCTTTGCATCCTTAAAGAGTGAAGGCCAATAATAACCCATCCTAAGAATTTTATGTGTCATTCTTTTATCAGCAAAATTCCATCCGCAAGGGCCATCATGACAAGATTTTAGTATATCATACACCTCATCCTCTCTAATGCATCTCTGGATTTCATAATCAAGTCTTGTGTGGAAAAGACACCCATTTATCCAGCTATACCGAGCACTTTGTTGAATGATTTTTCGCTTTTCTCGATGTGACAGGTGTGATGGTAACTTTCCTGCAATCAAATAATTGGCAATGTCTGCATACCATGGTGAGTGAGCAGATACTGCAAATAAATACTCATCAGGAAAGGAATCATCTACTGGAATATTATTATCAGTTTTTAACCGTGAAAGGAAATCAACAACAACATTTTCTTTACCTGGTCGATCTACAATTGTAATATCAAACTCTTGTAATAACAATAACCATCTGATAACTCGAGCATTTGTGACAGACTTGTTCATTAAATACTTAATAGCTAAGTGGTCAGTATGGACAAAAGTAGAGTAACCAGTAATGTAATGTCAAAATTTATTAATGGCATAAATTATTGCTAAAAATTCCTTTTCGGTAACTGTATAATTAAGGTCAGCAGGGGTCATATTCTTACTGATAAAGTAGATAACATAAGGAAGATGGTTTTCCTCTTGTCCCAAGACAACTCCAATTGCAGTATCTAAAGCATTAGAAGATATATGAAAGGGAAGTGCCCAATCAGGTCTTCTCAAAATAGGAGCTATGGATAACTGATGCTTGAGTTCTACAAAGGCTTCCTGGCAAATATTAGTCCACTTAAATTCAACATTTTTCATAAGTAACACAAATAAAGGAGAATTTATTTTGGATTTTTTTTTAATAAATCTCCTGTAATGCCCAGCATGTCCTAGAAAATTTCTCACATCAGTTTGTGTTTTAGGAACAGGAAGATTCTGAATGACTTGTATTTTAAATGGATCTACCTGAATTCCTTGAGATGAGATAAAATGTCTAAGCACTACTCCTTCACTCATCATCATATGAAATTTTTCAGTGCTTAAGAAGAGGTGAGCTTGTATACAACATTTGAGTACCTTCTCAAGATTCTGTAATGCATCTTTGAAAGACACACCATAAGGGGTAAAGTCATCCATAAATATTTCCATGGAGTCATTCAGCATATCAGAAAATATTCCTATAACTGCCCTTTGAAAAGTTGTTGGTGCATTACATAGTCTAAATGGAACAACTATATAGGAAAAAGTTCCCCAAGGGCTAGTAAAAGTGTCTTATCTTGGTCTCGGGGTGCAATTCTGATTTGATTATACCCACTAAATCCATCTAAAAAGGAGAAGAATTTCTTCCCTGACAAAATATCCAACATCTGATCAATGAAAGGTAAAGGAAAGTGATCCTTTTGAGTGGCTTTATTTAAGGCTCTATAATCTACACACACTCTCCATTTCCCGTTTTTCTTAGGAACTATTACCAATGGGGAAACCCATTCACTGTCAGATATAGGGTATATAAATCCTGCATTAAACAATTTCTGAAGTTCCTCTTTAACAATTTCTCTTAAATTAGGGTTCATTCGTCTTTGGGGTTGACAAACTGGTCGAAAACCTTCCTTAATATAGATTTGGTGAGTACATAATTCAGTGGAGATTCCCTTCATATATGTATAGTCCCATGCGAATGCTTCCTTATTTTCAAGCAGTAACTTCATTAACTGCTGTGTTTCAGCAACTATCAGATCAGGATTTATGTTCAGTGTTTTGCCAGGTTCGATTTCTACTGTTATGCTTTTAGAAGAGATGGTGGTTGATGTTTGAGGTAAATCTTCAGATTTAAGCTTTTCCTGGGTATCTGTTTCCAAAAGTGCAGCCAGTTGATTATGTGTTCCAGAAGTCACGGAGGAGGGTTCACAAATGAAATTATTAATCACTTCATCCTCACTGGAATCTTTAAGGTTTAAAGCTTGTCTGATAGTCAAAATAGGTTGAATAGCATTATCATCATAGTCCATCCATACATAATTCTCATTATTAATCATGGGTGTAGCATGAGGGTAAAGATTATGTTGTCTAGTTTCATATCCATTGGAAATTGTCATTGACCCAGATCTGCAGCTGATAAAGGCATCGGCTGTGGCTAACCAAGGCCTTCCCAGTATTAGAGGATGTCCCCCCAACTTTGTTTTAGTTTGTAACACCACAAAGTCAACTGGATAATTCCAGGACTCAACTGAGATGACTAAGTCTTCAACAACTCCTTATGGTTTGATTGTAGAACAGTCAGCTAACTCTAGAATGGTTGGTTTATCTCTGATTGTGTTCTTTAGCTATAACAATTGTGAAGTTTCAAGAGTCATAATGTTTATAGCAGCACCTAGATCTACCAGAACTTGAGGGATTATTGTTTTACCAATTTGGACTGTCACAGTAGGATGGCCGGGATCACCATATTTAACTGGAGGAGTTTTACTGGACATTAATGCAGATAGATCGCCCATAACATGAACTGTAAGGGGGTCTTTAGCTTTCATATTAGGTTTCTTAACACAAATATCTCTCATGGTTCTGGCATAAATTGGTACATCTCTTAGTGCCTGTAAAAGTGGAATTTTAACATACAGATTCTGCAATTCCCCTAGAAGATTAAAAGCAGGTGACTCAGGCATTCTAGTTAAAACTAAACGCTCAGGGAATGTTGGTTCTGTTATTTCAACATCCTTATTAGAGGGTGGTTGTACCTCTTTATGTGAATCATGTTTCTCAGTTTCTTCTTTATTAGAATCGGAAGAAGTAACATCATCAATAATGGGTTCAACTATTTTCCCAGATCTTAAATGAATGTCATTACATTGTGCAGGGAAAACAGGAAATGTAGGCTGGTTCTGAATATCAATAACTTGCACAGCTTTATTATTGGGGTTAGGATTTGGTTGTACAAGTAGTTGGGGTCTCATTTGATTATTTGGTGGAGCGCCTGATGGTAGAGGAAGTGGTTGTTGAAATTGAGGAAATTGATTTGGAAATGAGAGTTGTTGGCCCCTCCAATTTGGATTCAACTGATTAAAATAAGATGGTTGTTGTGGAGGCCAAGGAGTCCACATTGCAGGATCTACAAAGGGAGGGTTTGTTTGTTGCATGGATGGGTAATTCATTTGATTGAAGGGTGGGTATTGCATTTGGTTGAAGGGAGGGTAATTTGTTTGACTAAAAGAAGGATAGTTGTTCCAATGATTAGAAGATGTAAATGGCATATTAGAGTTCATACCTTGTCTTCGTGGTTGTGATTGCCTTCTCTGTGTCAGCATATAGACTACTTCAACTTCTTCTTTGATTGGTTGCAATGCTGCCTTTATTCCTGGTAAAGAAGGGCATTTTTGTGTTTCATGATCTTTCTCACAAAGGGTGAAAATTGGTATCTTGTCCAATGGGCATTCCCTTAGTGGGTGTTTATCTCTGCATTTGGGGCAAAATACAGCCAAAGCTGCTTCTTCTTTGGCCTGCTTCTTTTTAACCTCCAAGGTGTCAATCTGTGAAGCAAAAGAACTTAACATTTCAGTTTTAAATTCTTCGATTAAATTACCTATTTCGGCTCTTGTTGCTCCTCCACTGGTTGATTTCTAAACTCTTGAATATGTGGCATCTCTGTTGTTTGACCTGTTCCTTGTAGCTCCTCTTGAACATCTTTTACAAAGGTCAACAATTTCATCATATGATTCTTTAGATATATCCCCTTTACCAAGCATATTTAGCATGTCTAAACAATCATCCCTTACCCCTTTCAGTAATATTGTTTTAAGAATATCCTTACTTACATCGGGATGATTGGATCTCTGCAGATTGTATTGTAGTCTTTCCACAAAGTCCTCTAAATTCTCGTCCTCCTTTTGTACCATCTTAAATAGTTCTTCCCTCTTTTCTCTTGTCTGGCAGTAGTCTTGATATTTAAGCAGAAATTTATGTTCATCTGTTCCCATGTTGTGATTACATTGCCTCCAAGACTCATGAACCACCTTAGTGCATTTCCTTTTAGTGTTGCTGGAAACAGCTTCAATTTCTGGGCATTAGTAACATAATCATAACTTCTGCATAATATATCAAATTCAAAAAGAAATTTGTCAGGATCTTCAGAAGATAAACCATGGAAGTTAGGTAAGGATGAAAGTGGGATATTCTTCATGGGAGTTGCTCCTCTAGGGAGATCAATAATAGGAAATCCTAAGGTAGAGAGAGAATTTTCATATTTTTCCTCTCCTTCAGGATCTACTTGTCCTCCACCAAAGAATCCTTCATTGTTTCCTTCCATTTTTTGATCTCCTACTGCACTTGCTCGATCCCCAAAGTTTTCTACTGGCTCTTCAATTTTTTCCGCTGGTTCTTCAACATTTCCTGCTGATTCCTCAACGTTCTCTGCTGGTTCTTCAATGCTTTCTACTGGTTCTTCAACACTTGCTGCTGGTTCCTCAATGTTCTCAGGGCTCACAACCTCTTCTGTTTCATAATTCGATTAAGGGGAGGGTTGAGGCCTTGGCCTTCGAGAGCTTAATCTCTGAGAAGATTCAGCTTTTGATACAATCTCGTCAATAAAAGTCTTCCTTCCTCCCCTTCCTTTGCCCTTGCCACCTGTAGGGTTAGTTTTCTTATGGGTTCCGCATTCTCTTATGCAATCTGCACATCTGGAAGAAAAACATCAATGCTTTTGAAATCTATAATTTCCTTCCCCGGCAACAGCGCCACAATGTTGGTCACTTTAATCGTTTATTAATTTAAACAATTCAAGTGCTACATAAAGTGTCAACCCAGGGAATTTTGTTTATTTCAAAGGCAATCACACACTGTATATGCTCAATCTCAAAAGAAAAGAAATGTTGTAGTAAGAATCACACTAATCACACCTTGCTTTAACAAAAATGAAGTCTACTTGAGTTACAGCAAAGACAATCCTTCTATTGCAGACTTTCATTAAAAGAATCCTAGATTGCATTAAAAAGACAATGATCTAGGAAAGGAAATCAATCTGCAGAAAGGAAGATCAATTATACTATAACAGAGAACATGACCCTATTCCCCAAGTAGGAATCTTTAGCACCTGTTTTCTGATTACCAAGCTTTCACACACTCATTCCATAAACAAGATTTCTAATTAAAATAACCCACAACTTCTCAAGAATGAATTGTATGAAATCAATGCAACAAGTAATGAAAACAGAGCTTTAGAAATAAACAACAGAATTCCAATACTGCATAAATAACTTTAGTAAACAGGGTTTAATCAAGGCATGAATGAAATGAACAATTAACAAACTGCAGGAAAAAATGGGTGAATCTTGTGAAGAAGGCAGGCCCTTTCCTTCTCACAAGATTCCCTAGAAGAAGGAATTAAATTGAAGTGCTCAAAACAAAATTTTATTCATCTGTCGAAAGCAACATATTACAAAAGAGTCACGCTCCTTCTCTGTTCAGAAATTAACCTCCCGTAGTCTCTAACTATCCTCTAATGCTGATGTCTCCTCTTTTTAAAGAGGAGACATCTATTACAATTGATTTACATTATAGAAATTCTATTTTTAACCCAATTTGATCTTCTGTTCTGAAATAGGGCCTTTCTGTTCTTCCATAGAAAAATGTTGTTACAATGGTTACGATGGTACTGGCTTCAGAGTGGCTCGTGTAACAACTTCCTTTACTTGTATTTTCTTGTTGCCACCATACTTGAAATTCTGCTTCAAAATTGCAAATCACGGGTTGTTTCAGCAACGGGATTTGCGTACCATGTTGACTGTTTCAGCAACACGGTCTTCAGACAGCCATAATAGATTATCTGCAGTCTTCAAACTATCTCAACAACTATATATCTTCGATTAATGATTAAATATAAAAGTAATGTAAAATTATATGCAAAACAAGTTAAACATATAGTAAAGAGAAGAATATTATATACCTTTGGAAAAATGGATGAAAGTGATAGTGTAAGCCTTTAAGTATGGACTGAAAAAGAGTGGAATGATAACAAAATGTATGGTCAAAATGGTACATTATAGGTCCTAACATTGTTGACTTTTTGTGAAATACTCATTTGGCCAAGGGCTCCCGAACACATCATAAGCCAAACCCGTGCTGACAAATAAGAAACCTACAATGAATAGAGAAGGTATGGTAATGATATGGATGACCCAGTATCTAATACTAGTAATAATGTCAGCAAAGGAGCATTCTCCCGTATTCCCAGACATGCTCAGCTCCAAGTATTATTGTAAAGTCAGTCAAGGGGGAATTGATCCCATGAAAGATATAGATCAGGAAATGGAAAACTACTGATATCTTCTCCAATCCTTGTTCAATTGTCAATGTTATACCAAGTGTATCTGTGAAGTCTACTGGACCAGTATAACTAGCTTTCTTCTGACAAAACAATACAATTTTGATGAGTATCGAAAGGAGAATGATTCTGTTCCTGTCAGCAGTTATTCTATCTCTGTTTGGGCAACTGAATCCCAACAGAAATAAGAGAATATTGCATTCCTAGGTTCGGGCATAAGGAACCCCCTCAATCAATGTTGTAACAATTGCATAGATCGTGAAATTTTTTATTGGAATTAGCTTCTACATACCGGTGGCTTTAGAACCGAAAAGAGGATGAGTGCCGCACAACTCATCCAAAATATGATACTTTTACTTCTTCCTTTTTCATTCCGACATGAAATTATGCCCATGTAGATGACCTCAGCAATTAAGATTGCACGGGGATCATTGGTGCTACACAGATATATGTTGCTTTTCCAATAGTATCCGGCGCAGATGGAGTTATGCCGCAGAATTATTATATAGTACCTTGTATTAATGAGTAGGCGTTACTCATTAGATAAAACCAAGTGGATAGTGCAATAGAAACTAGTCAATTTTAGCTATGTGAAATTATGAGTTACTCCTTGCAATAGGTGTAATTTCTGTAATATCGGGTTCTACTGGCTCTAAGAATGAATATTGAAAAAACCTAATTCATCTAGAGGGTCAAATGATTGGATCAATAATATCTAGAAATGAAAGGGCAAGCTGGATATTCATATTCTTACACCTAAACGTGAAATTCACAAAATTTTGGCTATGTCTATAGATAGGTTTCTTCCGGTCCAATCTCTGATAGCTACTGGTAAAAAGATAATGCCAGGTGATCTAATCGTACTGATTGAGAATTCATTAACCCTGTAAGAAGATTAAATTCGATAATTTGTGAAGGGATTTGCGGGTGCTATTCATTAGTTTCTCAATGAATGTGAGGATTTCTAGGATAATGAAGATATTTCTACCATAGATCTCCTCTCATCCATGTTCATTCATTCATATCCTATAGTATAGGATCCTAAATTGGTATGAATTGGGACAATTGATCTTTTTTATTCTGATCTCGAGGTTAAAAAAAGAAAAATTTAGGTAATTGTCTCATGAAGATATGTATAAACCACATTTCATTCAGTCCTCCATGCCTACTATAACTATAATTAGTTATTTTAGTTTCTTATTGGCTTCTATCATTTTCACCCTAGTCCTATTCATTAGTTCACGCAAGATACAACTTATTCAAAATGAAGGAAGGGGAAACCCTCTCAGTTCACTATTTCAATTTCAATAATTTCATTTATTCTCTCTAAATCAATTTCTAATCATTGAGATTCATAGAAAATTCAAGGTACTATCCAGTATAGCTATTATCCCTACTTATTCCGTTGAATCGAAATGATTGAGGCTTTGCCTCCTGATGTGCTCTTCCTGTCGGATGGACTCCCTGCCCAATCTGCATCGGTGAAGCCTTGAAGCTTCACTCCCTCTGTTCGGCTGTACAATAACCCATACTTTATAGTGCCTCTGAGGTATCTCAACACATGCTTGCTTGCCTTCCAAAAGAGCTTGGTAGGCTTAGCCATAGCTTAAATAAGTTGGTTAATTGTATTGCATATTTCTGGTCGTGTGTTCACCAAATACACGAGTGAACCCACAAGCTTCCAGTAAATAGTAGCATCTACTACTTCGCCTAAAGTAGCTTCCTCCTTCCTCCAGTTTCCTGCGAGAGGAGTCTCCATGGGTTTTCTTCCCTCCATGTGGAACTTCCCGAGGATCTCGTTGGCATACTTTCCCTAAGATACAAATATCTCCCCATCTCTTTTTCATATTTCCAATCATAGGAAATAGTGCAAGAGCCCCATGTCCTTCATCTCAAATTCTCTTGTAAGATCCTCTTTGCAAGAATTTCTGAGCTTCTCATCACCTGTAAGTATCAGATAATCGAAATAAAGTACAATAATCAAAATCTTACCTTCTACCACAATAGGATAAAGGATCGCAACTGCTTCGCTCTTGGTGAAGAACAACCCGGTGAAAACACTGTCGATCCTAGTGTACCAAGCACAAGGTGCTTTCTTCAGCCCATACAATTCTCTCTTGAGTCTACACACATGCGACTCCCTTTCTAAGGTCTCAAAACCTCCCACTGCTCAATGTACACCTCTTCCTAAATAACCCCATTGAGGAAGGTTGTTTTTACATCCATCTCATGTATCTGCAATCCCATCTATGTTGATATTGAAAGGATGGATTTGATTGATGAGTACCTTGCGACTGGTGCAAAAGTATCATCATAATATATCCCCTCCACCTAAGAGAACCCTCTAGCCATTAATTTGGCCTTGTGCTTCTCCACACTTCCATCTGTTGCCTACTTCACCTTGTAGACCCACCTGGATCCTACAACTAACTTCCCCATTGGTCTTGGGACAACTTCCCATGCATTGTTTCTGATAATGGAGTCATACTTCTCAACCATGGCATCAACCAAAACTGGTTGCTGCACTGCTTCGTCGAAAGAGGATGGTTCTATCTCTACACCTTTTCTCATAAGATCCATGTAGCCAGTGTACCACTCTGGGGACCTTCTCTGCCTACTCTATGATGTGGGTGCTCCCACATTCTCTCTTGCATCTAGCAAAAATCTGTCAGGCTCTCTAGTGCGCTTCCTTCCATCTCTGGTGGATGGCCCTGCATGAGTGGGTTCTTCCACCCTCTATTCCTCTGCTTGTGGCTGCTCCATATCTTGACGTTCTTCTTTTGGAGCCAAGAACTCCTCAACTGCATGCACCTAAAGCTCCCTCTCAAGGGAAATTCGCATGGCCTTTTATTCATCGAATTTCACATCTCTTTTGACCACTGTCATCCTGTGTACTAGAAAGTACAACCGATAGTTTTGAGTTGTATCAATGTACCCCACAAATATCCATAACTTTGTTGTTGGCTCTAGGTTCTTCTTGGAATATTTTGTCACATGGAAATAAACTGATGAAACAAAAATCTTAAAATGTGACACATCTGGTCTCTTACCTGAAAAAGATTCCTCTGGTGTACTTATCCCAAGTATTCGATGATGACTTATGTTCTACACAAATATTGTTGTATTTCATGACTTTGCCCGCAGATGCAATGGTAAGGCCTGATCATGCAACATAGCTCGTGATGCTCCCACAGTAGTTCTGTTCTTTATTTTTTCAACCCCATTCTACCGTGGGTTATGAGGTGCTATCGATTCTCTTCGAATTCATTCTAAGGCACATAAATTCTTGAATTCGTTAGAGACATATTCTCCACCAGTGTCACTCCTCAGAGCCTTCACCTCCTTCCTTATATCTTTCTCGACAAGTGCCTTGAACTCACAAAACTTGGAGAACTTATGATCTTTATTTTGCATGAATAAAATCCAACTCTTTCATGAAAAAATATCTACAAAAATCACATAATACTTGTGTTTTGTTGTGGAAGCTATTGAGAACGGTCCACACACGTCTGAGTGAACTCCCTTAAGGATCGCCTTTGCTCGAATTTCCTTATCATGAAAGGTGGCCTTGGTATACTACCCCAATATAAACCCTTTGCATGTATCTCTCTGTGCAAGTGCAACCTTTGGAAGTGATATGAATGGGAATATTAGTTTTGTTGTGCTAAGATCCTATTTAGAATATAAAGAAAGTGCTTGAGGATTGAGAGGTTAATCGCAAGTTTAACATGATTTTTTTTGTGAATTTCATGAGAAAATTAATATAAACAAAACACTGAACAACAACATCTAGCAGAGATGAACATCACCATAAAGAGTAACACAACAACACATGATGAAGGATTTCACCTTGCCTAGGCTACGTCTCCTTGGTGCAACTTCCAATGGCTTGGCCCTCTTCTATTATGGTAAAAAGTGTGATTACATGTGTTGATAGTTCTCAAAACACTCTGAAACATGTTCCATCAGCTCCATAATGCCAAAAAATGCCTGTTTAGCCTCTTTCTGCACTGAATTTGACCAAAATATGGAGAAGTTATGACTTCCCCTAGTTTCTCCACTATTCGTTCCTCAAATTCCTCAATCCTACAAATTTGACCAGAATCTAGTTAATTAAGCACCGATTTTGCTGAAAATCGGGCGAAATTGTCGTCGCGCTAATTTTCCCAATGAGGCCTAAAATCCAGATTTCTAGCCATATACAATATGGTTTAATTAAAAATATTTTAAATAGGCATTGTCGGTTAGGCTAACCACCATACTTAACTCTGGTTGTGGGCACATTTGGCAAAGTCATGGTCTCCATGGTAGTTAACCCTGGTGGTTAGGGCTCTGCGGCTCCGGCTCTGAGTGGCGGTCTTGGCTGGTGTGGTCACATTATAGTGGTTAGTGTAATATGTTAACAGCTACGGGTTGGGGGCATGGGGCTAGTCTCTCACCTGTGGTCCTACCTCTGGAGTTGACCAGGGCTGGGACTAGACCCCGAACCCCTCCCCCCAATGCGGAAACAACATAACAATAAAACCATAGTTGATACATGGTTTTTTAAGAACCATGGCGTAGGGTTCAAAGGTAAGGCTTGTTGTTGGTTGATCTGTGGTCACAGGTTCGACCCCCGCTTTCTCCATTCCGAATTAACCAAAAAATTTGTTGCCTCCCATGCTGCCACGTGCCAGCCTCTGGTTGGGCCACGTGGCAACATGTGGTTGGCCACAAGCCCAACCAATCAAATTCGACCACTAACGAACCAATCACAACATGCCACTTGGAATCACCTCATTTGACGGAGAAAACCCATTGACGAAGTCAACCTGCCACTGTTCATGCCCAAACAGCAGTACGAACTGCTGACTGGGCTATCCCTATAATTTTTTTTCCCAAAAATTTGCCTATTTGACAAAGTGGACAAAATGAATTTCTGGGAGCATACAGTGTCGGTTTTACATGAAACGAGTTGCGCCAGATTCAGAACGACGATATCTATGCATTTTTTCAAGTTCCACACCATTCCGATAATTTTGATTTTCAAGCATAATTTTGAGCACTTGGTCACACCTCCCCACTGGAAGCTTTTGAACACCAAAATATCACTTTCCACATTCAAGTAGATGAGGGTACAATCCCCTCACCTTTCCAATCTCAATCCATTTGGCCTTTGACGAGTTTTTTTCCTTGAGCTTCACTCGAAGGTAACCAACATTCCATCGTCTTCAATAATTTTCTCTTCTGTCACGAATGGTGTCTTGCTGAATCTCATTAAGGAATTTTGAAGCGAAATATTCAAAACATGGAATCTAAACATTCTCTCCTTATTCTTAATTTTGAAGCCTCTCCTTACAAAATTGACGCCAAACTCTATCATCGACTTGGTGCTTGCGTTCAATGAACTTGTGGGTTTGTCCATTTCGCCATCAAAAGTAACATCCTTCTTACCAAGATGACACAACAAATTATGATGCAAATGGTAAACAAATTCCACTACTTGGTTTACTTGACTCAAGCTTGAATGTACATCTTGAAAGTATGCATTTTTCTGAACATAACTTTCATGTAAAACAAAATGATGCTTGAGTATAATAGTTACAAAAATAACAGGCCTAGAAGGCATATCAACAAACTTGTCTCTTATACCTCTCTTATACCTTTTGACCAAGTGGAATTGTTGATGAACACCCATCAAATGAAAGTGCCTTAATCGCTGCAAATTAATCATTACACCATTAAAATTTTCTGAATGAAATGAAATGGATTGTTGTTTAGTTGTATAAACAACGATATAATTATAAACCAATCACATAAACTGAAACACGATCATATGAGGGAGAGAATATAGATCTTCATTAATCTCAAAAATATGATACAACGTTTCTATACCTTTGATCCAATGTCTCCTCTCCACAATCTGACAGAGTTTCCCCACTAGGTGTGATGGATAAGTATGAAGAGAACTCACATAGAAACTAAGACCTCACAAGCTCTCAAAGTGATGGAAAGATAACAATAAAGAATCAAGATCTCAACATGACAACAATTTGTCTCTCTTGGCTCTCCAACCTAGCCTGACCCTCTCAAACGATCGATTATAAATAGGAAAATGATAGGTCCTGGGGGGATGAATGTGGATGCTCAAGATGAAAAGAAGTTAGAGAAACTTCTAATGGATGAGTCCTGACCAACTTGAATCAATAAGTAATCGAGATAATCTCCTAGGTACTAAGTCATTTAGGAAATTTCTCCCAACTGCAGCCTCAAAACAGAGGAATGAGGGCCTTAACCATGAGCATAATAGGCCTTGGTTGTGGTTGAAGGCCCTTAACCACAGGCATACGAGGCCCTGGTCGCGGTTAAGGGTAAAACTGGAAAAAAAAGTCACCTAATGTCAGGAAAAATGAAACTGATCATGAGGGCTAAGGATCAATGATGTAGGGGTAGCAAAATGGGTTGATAACACTAGGTATCATTGTATACCATTATATCATCCAAATAGACAATAACAAATGAAACTATAAAAAGGTGCAATATATTTTTCATTAACCTCATAAATGTAAATTGTGCATTGCATGGACCGAATGACATGACTAACCACTCATACAAACCTTGCTTGGTTTTGAAGGTGGTATTCCAGGTATCTTATTCCTTAAAAGAAACCTCGTGATATCAAAACCTCGTGGTATTTCACTTGATGCAACTGATCCAACAGATCATCAATCTTATGGAAGGGGTATTTGTTCTTGAGCATGATTTTGTTCAATGCCCTGTAATCAATACACATCCACCAAATCCCATCCTGCACAATGATGATGGATGACCTACATGGTGACATACATATTCAAATGAAACCCTATTTCATTAGCTGTTACAATTGTTTATTCACCTCACTTACTTCTATAGTAGACTACTTGTATAACCCAATGTTTGGTAATGGGGGTTCTTACAATAGCTCAATCTCATGCTCCACTTCCCTCTTAGGGGGAAACCCTTTAGGACCCTCAACATAGTCTTGTATGCCTGTAGAAACTATTCTAGTTGTTGTTTATCTTTCTTAGTACACCCATCTAGGGATGCCTTTGCTCTTACTGACTCTCTCTAAAAAATATAAAAAACAACTTCTTGTTAGAACTAATCAATTTCTTGGTTTGGTTGGCACTTACTAGTGAAATTTTTTACTTTCTTTTGTGTGTGTTGATGGTGAACGATTTTCCAATCTTAATAAGTTGATACTGGTTGCCTCTTTGCCTGAATATTGCATCTCACATGTACATGTAGGGACTTTCAAACACCACTCCACATACATGAAGGGGAATTACATCAAGTTCTACTTGATCAATA
Organism: Pinus albicaulis; assembly: GCA_034641835.2. Classification (NCBI taxonomy): domain Eukaryota; kingdom Viridiplantae; phylum Streptophyta; class Pinopsida; order Pinales; family Pinaceae; genus Pinus; species Pinus albicaulis. The sequence goes on from MU968317.1 coordinate 21,351,825, forward strand.
AAAACAACTTTGATAACAAATCAAATTTTGCATTGTTTTATTACCTTTAATTATGCATCCCTATTTACCATCTCAATGGACATGCGCTTGGATGAACACAAACTTCAAATCCCATGTTTTGACTAGCTCTGTTGCAATGATATTCACATGTGATTCATGTTTAGTCATTTCTTTTTCTTCCCATTGCTAAAGGCTACTAAGATTCACCTTCTTTTTCACTGACGTACAGATCATCTCATTAGAGAAATTTCGAGGTCTAAAATGGGTCTCCTAAGGAATATTATAAATAATAGTGGAACTAATAAAATAAGATTACATTACATCATCGAATTTTAAAGGGAAAAAAGAAAAAAAACTACTTTTTCAACTCATATTTTCAACTTATCTCCCTACAATTTTACTCAAATTCCAAGCTAGAGAACTCATTGGATGCAGAATTTAATTCCTCGTCCAAGGACCACCCATGTTGCATACTTTTGATGGACCCTGCTGGACTAAAAATAATAAATACATGAAAAACATGATTACAATAATGTTTTTCATGTATTTCTCATTTTTCGTGCAACAAGATCCATCGAAAGTATGCAACATGGGCGCTCCTTGGAAGATGAAATAAATTATGCATCAAACGAGTTCTCCCACTCTAAATTTGATTAAAACCATAGGAATATAAGTTGAAAATATGAGTTGAAAAATAGCTTTTTTATTTATTTTTTATTTAATATTTTTAGTTTTTTACTCCAAAAATGGTGAATCATCCCCCATGGTTGACATCATCATCTTGAATCATAATGGTTCTTACAAAGTTTATTTTGGTTGTACATTTTTGTTTTGAGGTCCATTTTAGACCTCAAATTTTTTCTAATATTTCATCCATGTTTGAGTTTCTTTCAACCTAGTTTCTTGAATGAGTGGCCATGAGATTCTTTTTCTTATTATATATATTTTTTCTTTGGGTTAAGCTCTGAATGCAACTTTCAGAACTTCTCCTCTGTATGGTTGTCAATATTATAATGATTGCAATGGTTACTGGGATCCTTGCACTGGTGTGTTGTGGTTGCCATATTTTTATGTTTTCCCCATTTCCACTTCTTCTTCCCCTCCTTAGAAGCATCTTGGTACTCCTTTTGTTTCGATCTACTTGATTTCCATTTCTTATGGCCTATGTTCTCCTGGTACTGTGTTTGTACACAAGCCTCATCCAACGATATGGGATTAAATAACATCACTTGCTTCCGTGGATGGTTCTGTATACCCCCAAAATACTTTTGGAGTACATCTAGGTTCTTTGGGGAGATATCCAACATTATGGCCATATTTATGAACCTTGTGTATACTCCTATACAATCTGCCCCTACTTCCACCTGAAGTAGTGCAACCAAATCCACTAGTCCTATATATACTCGATAGGGTAAAATTGTGACTTTATAATGGTTTTAAATTGCTCCCAATTAGTCACTAGAGGATCTCTATTCAACCTCAAGGTCTCTGTGTGGCTTTCCCACCATGTTAGGGCATGCCCCTCTAATTTCAGTTGCACTAATGAAATCTTATGTTATTTCTCTAAATGATGAACATTGAAATACACTTCTAATTGCTAAAACTAGTGATTTAGATTCAAAGCATCGATCTCACCTTGGATTACATAGAACAAGAACAACTTGATATTGACCTTTGCTTCCATTTTAAACATGGACTATGAATGGTTCATGACGCTCAAACTAGGTTGATCTTTTTCGAGTCCTTTTTTTAGCTCATTCTTTATTTATCCCCGATCTCCTAATCTACCCTCCAACTGAACATATGAATTAGAACCCCCATATTCTCCTAATAGCCTGATTTTATTGGTCAGGGTCATTATGAAAAGATTCACATTATGACTTATATATGAAACTTGTGCTTCCAACCACAAAAACCTCTCTTCAGTAGAATCAAGATGATTATTCACATATCCGTCTTCCATGACTAGGGTTTCATGAATTTTGGCTTAGTTTCTCTAGATTCCCTGCAAATATCCACAATATATCCAAATAAAATTTCTAAGGTACCATTATGATATATAAAATACTGTGGATATTCTACTGGACAGTTCGTCATAACAGATATGATAAATTACACTTAAAAATACGAAATCTACACTATGAGGGTTTATTTCTCTTTAGATTTATAATTATGAATAAGATAGAGAACAAAAAAATAAGAACTCACAAACTACGATTGACACAAGATATATCCTAGGAAACCATTTCGGGAGAAAAACCCAACTTGAAGGTGAGGCTTCTTTGCTCTTTCTCTGAATATAAAATGACGATGAGTACAAAGAAGTATGGTTTGTGGTACATGGGCTACTACCGTGCCTGAATCCTCTCTATGCTCTCTCGCTATCCCTCTTAGCTATTATGGTCATCCATGGAACAAAATATACTTGAAAAGAATGGAACCCCTTTTCCTCCTAGTGGCTTGGTGATTTGAATTTGAATGTTAGTTATTGCTGTGATAATTTAATTTTCAGATATAAAACTTATTCACTGATCTTGTGTTTGATGTGCAGGTTCTCTTGTTGCTTATGTGTGTCAAAAGAGGAATTAAAACTGAATTTTATGAGTGTTTTTGAAAGAATAAGGCATGAATTTAAAGTGATGAACAACAACGTAAATGAAAACAAACCACACAAATGGATACAATAAAACAAAGTTTTGATGAAGGATTTCACCCTTCCTGGGCTACATCTCCTTGGTCCAGCTCCAAATAGCTTGGGCCTCTGTATTATCTCAAATTTGCTCAAAATTATGTTTACATGCATCAAATTCTCTTGGAACATGTTCCAATGAGTTTAAAACATCAAAATATATCAGAAAAGACTATGTGTTTACTCAATTTGGTTACCAGATGCTTTGGGCATGACCTTCCCTCCTCGTGGCCCTTGGCTTAAAAAATATTCATGATAACAAAAACCTATGTAGATGACCCATTATGCCTCTGCAACCCGTTCCAATGGCTCCAAAACATCAAAATATGTCTAGAATGACTCTTCATGCGCCAAAATTGGTCGAAAATTGCCTCCATTATGGCAAAAACCAATTTCCCTACAATTTCTCCACTAATTCTAGAAAAAGTCCAGCTAACTCCACCAAATCTGGAGTTCTGTCGGATTTGGCGGACTCTACCAAACCTACCGCCATGTTAATCGTGCAATTAATTAGAGATAAGCGTGTGAGTAAGGTAGCAGAGTTTTAATGCACTAAGCACGTTTTGTTTAGAGCTCCAGCGCTTGGTCATAAGCCACAATCTCGTGGTGAGGGGGCTGGCCACCTCCTCCGCCCATTGGCGCATGGGTTAAACTTCAAATATGTGTGAGATCCATTATATAACAAGCAACAAATGGTGGTCCAATGGTAATACTAAACAGTTGTATGGGGGAGGTCACGACGTCAACCCCGAACTCTGCCCCTCCTTGCACATAATAATTTTGCTGAACGCAGATTGCAACAGACCATTAACGTTTGGCAATGTTCGAATTTTATTAAAATGTGCCAATGCACATACCATGCCAACTAACCTTTGTTATTCCCACGCATTATTATATCCACCATATAATTGATATACCAACGACGAACTTTGCATAGTTTAAACCAAGACTTTAGAGTTAATATGCCACCGTAAATATATGTCGGACTATGGTTTAGAAATTATATATATGCAGATTTTTAATTAATTAAATAAAGTTTAAAAATAATATATATATATATATATATATATATATATATATATATATATAATATGATTTAAAATCATAATACACACACACCCCCCCCCCCCACACACACACACACACATATATATATATATATATATATATATTAAATTCAATCTTATTTAATTAATTAAAAAAATTATTTCCAACACATAATATCTTGAACCCAAAGTTCAACCTTAGGAGGTAATTGGGAAAATTTTACCTGCACAAACCAAATTGGCGAATCACGGGGTGACACTTGTCACAATCCAGTTGTACTAAAGTTGAAGAAGATTCCCTGAATGCTGATTGGGCTGCCATGTCATTAGCTTGCACTTATTTTGCAAATTTTTTAATAAAAGTTTGCCTGTTCTGAACGACGATCATCAGAGCATAACTTCCTCATCCGAACTCGATTTTCAACGAAACGAGTTGCGTTGGATTCCTTGCGACAGGTTGGTCGATGTCGTTCTGGTTTCATTCAATTCTGATCACTTTCATGTTTGAGCTAAAGCACTGAGCCTCAGATCATTCCTCCCCACTAGAATCCTTTTGGACCCCAAAATCTCTCTTGATTACTGATTTAATGGATCAGGGGACTGTTCCCTCACCCTTCGAGTCTTTATCCATTGAAATTTTCTCAATTTCATCATTTGGAGCTTTTCATAAAAAATCAACTTTCTCCTCGATTCTTGCGACCTTCTCTTGCTGCCCTCGACACCGTCATGCTGCATTATTCTTGAATTTGTAGAACAATAATATATTTTTGTATAAACCATCTTGTTCCTACCTTGGTCAACAATCAAAGGAAACTTAGAAAAATTTCTCACCTTGCACACTGTCACCATGGCGATTTTTAGTTGCTTTTGCTTTGTACTTGTGTCGACTCTTGACCAAGTATCTTCTCCATTGCCATGTACCTTTTAGAAACCATGAACCAACACTTGTGGAACCCATGCCTTCTTTTCCAAGATGCTTTGTGACTTTATTTTTGACCTTTGCACCTTCTTGCACTTGCACTGGCATTTTGTTTCCAACACCACTCAACACTGCTGTTGACTGTTGCAAATGTTTTTCACCTTATTTCAAAGGCAACCTGTTAACATCCTGAAAAAACTCATTACAAACATAAGCATATTTTTGAAAAGTTTGATTCAACACATCTCTTTGTTTGATCATCAACAATGTCAAGTTCTGACTTGCATTCACTATCCTCTTCATTTCACTTACATGTACAAGAGACAAACCTGCCTTCTTCTTATGTGCTCTAATTATGTACTCAATACCATCCTTAAAAAAGTGATACTTGTTCTCATGACGATGAAATACAACTTTCCTATAATACAGATAAGGACTTCCCAATACTATACCTGATATCTCAAGCGACACCACATCAAGCTCAACTTCATCAAGAAAGTTTGAGTTAATGGTGAATCTTAGTAAGCACTTCCTTGTTACCTACAAGTTTTCATTCTTGCATATCCAACCCAAAGGATATGGTCTTGTATGTCTAATTGTTTCAAGGCCTAGTTGCTTAACCAAATCTTCGGAAATCAAGTTAGCTTGTGACCCATTATCAAAAAGTGTATCAATCTTGGTATATTTAGAGACAACTCTAATATGGAAAATTTCTATTCTTGTATCTTCATCATGAGTATCATTTGAACAATTTGAAGAACTAGTGCTTGCAACATGTTTACCTTTCAAACCCATGGCTGTAATTTTTGTTTCATCTCCTGAATCTGACCCTAAGTCTTGTTCAGTTATAGCAACAGTTTCATTCAATTCTGAGCACTTTCATTTTTGAGCTAAAACACTGAGCCTTTGATCATTCCTCCCCACTAGAAGCCTTTTTGACCCCAAAATATCTCTTTATTACTGATTATGTGGATGAGGGTACTGTTCCCTCACCCTTCCAGTCTCTATCCACTGAAATTTTCCCAATTTCATCATTTGGAGCTTTTCATAAAAATTCAAATTTTCCTCGATTCTTGCAACCTTCTCTTGCTATCATTGACACCGTCATGCTGCAATATTTCTGAATTTGCAGAACAACAATCTATTCTTGCAGAAACCATCTTGTTCCTACCTTGGTCAAAAATCAAAGGAAACTTAAATTCTTTATCACCTTGCACACTGTCACCATGGCAATTTTTAGCTGATTTCGCTTGGTACTTGCGTCGACTCTTGACCAAGTATCTTCGCCATTGCCATGTACATTTTGGAAACCATAAACCAGCATTTGTGGAACCCATGCCTTCTTTTCCAAGTTGCTTTGTCACTTTCTCTTTGACCTTTGCACCCTCTTGCACCGACATCTTGTTTCCAACACTGCTCAACACCAATTTTGACTACAACAAATGCTTTTCACCTTCTTTCAAAGGAAACCAGTTAACATCCTAAAACAACTCATTACAAACATAAGCATCTTTTTGAAAAGTTTGATTCAACACATCTCTTTGTTTGATCATCAACAATGTCAAGTTATGACTTGCATTCACTATCCTCTTCATTTCAGTTGCATGCACAAGAGACAAACCTGTCTTCTTTTTATGTGCTCTAATTATGTACTCAATACCATCCTTAAAAAAGTGATACTTGTTCTCATGGCGATGAAATACAACTTTCCTATCATATAGATAAGGACTTCCCAATACAATACCTGATATCTCAAGCGACACCACATCAAGCTCAATTTCATCAAGAAATTTTGAGTTAATGGTGAATCTTAGAAAGTACTTCCTTGTAACCTACAAGTTTGAATTCTTGCATATCCAACCCAAAGGATATGGTATTAGATGTCTAATAGTTTCAAGGCCTAGTTTCTTAACCAAATATTCAGAAATCAAGTTAGCTTGTGACCCACTTTCAAAAAGTGTATCAATCTTGGTATGTTTAGAGATAACTCTAATATGGAAAATTTCTATTCTTGTATCTTCATCATGAGTATCATTTGAACAATTTGAAGAAATATTTCTTGCAACATGTTTACCTTTCAAACCCATGGCTGTAATTTTTGTCTCATCTCCTGAATCTGACCCTAAGTCTTGTTCAACTATAGCAACAATTTTGGCTTTCTCTTTGGCTTTCAATCTATTTGGTTTCAATTCTGGATGAAGTTTCCAACAATGGTCTTCATCATGGCCAGTCTTTGAACAATTCTTGCATGTGAGTTTTTACTTATCTCTTTTTACAAAGCTATTTCTTTTTCCTCTTCCAAAAAACTTTCCTTTCCCTTTACCCTCACTTTCACCTTTCTCTTCTATGTTTTGTTTTCCCCTTGCCTCTAAGTGTGTGGATTGTACACAAAATTCATCTAAATTGCTTGGGTTAAACATAAGAATTGTATGCTTCAAATAGGAATGTAAAACCCCAATGTATTTCAAGAGTGTGTCTTGGGAATTCAAATTTACCCCTAACAACAAAGCTCTCTTTCTAAACTCCTGGGTATATTCTTGAACTGTTTGACCCTTGAGTTGTTTGAAATTTTGCCAACTCATAATAGCTTTTTTTCATGTAGGCTAATGGATAAAACTATCTTTTAATGGAAAAATAAACTCAACACAAGAAATGGATATCTTACCATGGATTCACATTTCCTCCTGAGTCTTTGCTTCCCACCAAACTAGTGTTGCTCCTTCTAGCCTTAATGAAGCTAACTGGATCTTTATGTCGTCTTCATGAAGGTTTTTAATTATGCAATACACCTCCAATTGACGTATCCAATTTTCAAGCCTCTCTGCATTTACCTCACCATTGTACATGGGTAGTTCAAACTTAATGTCCAATTTAAGTAATGGAGTCTTTCCTTTTATGGCTTTTGAGTGAGTGTGAGTGTGAGTGGTCTTTGTGGTGGAAGTGGAAGATGATGTAGATGGGGATGATGAGGATGATGAAAATGGTGGAGATGAGGGTGGATTTCCTCTGCTTCCCTTTGAACTCTTCTCTTCATCCTTCTTACCATTTGAAGTTCCTTCTCCATATGGAGGCTTAAAACCTCCTCCTGCTCTTTTTGGAGTGAATGCATCAAACATGATTTTAACCATTCTCTGAATGCCCTTGAAGTCTCTCTTAACATACTCCTCTTATAAATGTCCATGAGTCTCTCCAACACCTGACATAATGGCTAAGGATTCAAGCTCAACCTCTGATTCTTGTACCTCTTCAATCACTTCAACTTATTGTACAAATTGCACCTCTTCAATCTCAGCTTCTTCAGACAAAACTTGAGGTTCTTCAAGTGAAACTATGAGTGGAATTTTGGGTGAGGATGATTCTCTTTCAACTATCCTTCTTTTGGTCCTAATCTCAGGACTTGCAACCACCAAGTTCCCTTCACCTTTTTGCAACTTTAACCTTGTCAACATCACAAAATTGCAGCCATTAACTTGCACAAAAATTCAAGCAACTATCTTGAAAATAACCTTGCCTTTCAGCTAGGCTCTGATACCAACTTGATCTGAATTTGAATGTTATTTATTGTTGTGCTAATTTCATTTTCAGATATAAAACTTATTCACTGATCTTGTGCTTGATGTGCAGGTTCTCTTGTTGATTATGTGTGTCAAAAGAGGAATTAAAACTGAATTTTATGAGTGTTTTTGAAAGCGTAAGGCATGAATTTAAAGTGCTGAACAATAGCAACATAAATGACAACAAATCACACAAAATGCTACAATAAAACACATTTTTGATGAATGAGTTCACCCCTCCTGGGCTACATCTCCTTGGTCCAGCTCCATAGCTTGGGCCTCTGTATTAGCTCAATTTTTCTCAAAATGTTGTTTACATGCATCAAATGCTCTTGAAACCTATTCCAATGAGTTTAAAGCATCGAAATCTATCAGAAACGAATATTTTTTACTCAATTTGGTTACTAGATGCTCTGGGCATGGCCTTCTCTCCTAGTCCCCTAGGCTTAAAAAATATTCATGGCAACAAAAACCTGTGTAGATGACCTCTTCTGCCTTTGCAACCTATTCCAATGGCTCAAAAACATCAAAATATGTCTAGAATGACTCTTCCTGCACCAAAATTGGTCGAAAATTGCCTCCATTATTGCAAAAACCACTTTCCCTGCAATTTCTCCACTAATTTTGGAAAAAGTCCAACTAACTCCACCAAATCTGGAGTTCTGCCGAATTTCACAGACTTCGCCAAACCTACCACCATGTTAATCACATAGTTAATTATAGATAAGAATGTGATTAAGGTTAATATAAGCTAAGTTTTAATGCGCTAAGCGCATTTTGTTTGGAGCTCTGGCACTTGGCCACAGGCCACGGTCTCGTGGTGAGGGGGCTTGCCCCCTCTTCCATCCATTGGCGCATGGGTTAAACTTCAAATATGTGTGCACTCTGTTATATAAAAAGCAACACACGGTGGTCCAATATTAATACTCGACGGTGGTATGGGGGAGGTCACGGGGTTGACCCCGACCTCTGCCCCTCCTTGCACATAATAATTTTGTTGAACGCGGATTGCAATAGACCATTAAAGTTTGGCAATGTTCGAATTTTAATAACATGTGCCAACGCACATACCATGCCAATTGACCTTTGTTATTTCGACGCATTATTATATCCACCATATAATTGATATACCAACCACGAACTTTGCATAGTTTAAACCAAGACTTTAGAATTAATATGCCACCATAAATAAATGTAGGACTATGGTTTAGAAATTATAAATATGCGGATTGTTAATTGATTAATTAAAGTTTAAAAATAACATATATATATAATATGATTTACAACCATAATACACACACACACACACACACATATATATAATTCAATCTTAATTAATTAATTAAAAAAAAATCATTTCCAGCACATAATATCTTAAACCCAAAGTTCAACCTTAGGAGGTCATTGGGCAAATTTTACCTTCACAAACCAAATTGGTGAATCACGCAGTGACACTTGTCACAATACCATTGTACTAAAACTGAAGAGGATTCCCTGAATGTTGATTCGGTTGCCATGTCATCAGCCTGTACCTATTTTCCAATTTTTTTTAATAAAAAATTATTTGTTCTGAATGACGATCAACATATTCTAACTTCCTCATCTGAACTTGATTTTCAACAAAATGAGTTGCGTTGGATTCCTTGAGACGAGCCGGTTGCTTTCGTTTTTGTTTCATTCAATTCTAATCACTTTCATTTTTGAGCTAAAATACTGAGCCTCCGATCACTTGGTTATAAAACAACTCGATAGCCTACTAGTGGTTAGGTTTGACTTCCTCAACTCTTAACCAAAGTTATAATATGGAATCTTATGGAGTCTTCTTCATCATGATCATGTGTCTATCCCCTTATCCATGAATAATGGGGGATAACATGGAATCCTATCGAATTATGGTAGCCAAAACATGAAGGTAAACTTCTGAGTGCCATAAATTTTGCATGTAAACTATGTTGAGGTGATTCTTGTGTCGTTGGAAGGGTCTCTATGTGTAAAATAGGAAAAATAGGGCGCTATGCTTTAGCAACAAACTTTTACCCCCAAAAAATGTCGTTTGACATCTTAAAATTCTCTTGGAAAGTTTCATACCCCAATTTTCCAAGTTGGGTCATGTGTATAAAAATGGGCCTGTGAACCAATTCATCCACTTTTTCCACTCTGAAAGCATCAAGATTGATAAAAAAAAATAATGATCTAACCTGGATCAATAGGGCACAAAGTTTTGCACAACCTACTAGACTATACAATGAGCAATTCGTGCAGAGTGGTTGTCAGATGGCTCAAGCCTTGGTTTAGGAAGCATAGTGTGGGCTCAGGATCTCAGTGAGGAGGTATGGAGGTTGTTATGATACAAGAGAATTGAGAAGAATGCAATTTCTAACTATATGTTCAATGTCCAAGTTTTTCTACCTCAAACTTAAGAACTTGGTGAGATCATGGTAAACCCTTTGGATCATCTTGTTATGCATGCTTGGTGAAGTGAAATTAAATTGGGTCCTTGAATTTTCTTGGGATTTGTAAAAGATACATATTGAACTTATTCAACTCAACATGTTAATGCATCTTGTCAGAATTGAATACTCTAAATATTACAAGGTGAGGTTGGGAATATTGAAGATGAATACGCCAAGTATGTGCATCATTACAAAGGATATGAGGTAAAAAGATACCAAAGATGAAGACACAAACACCTAACTCATGAATCACTATAGAATAGGGATATGGTATTCTCGTCCTGTATGTCATATATTTCTTGTTGTTTTTTGTAGTACTGCAATACTTGTACAATGCAAAAATCATTCTTGAATCTACTTAAGAAAGAAGTGTTGTAGTTGGAAGGGAGTTCTAACTACATTTTTTGCTCCATGAATTGTTTTTCGAATGGTGCACTATAATTCTTCTCTGGAAAGTGCATAGAGAATTGAGATGATTACATCCTATATCCAAATTATTTTCCTATACAATTGGTGAGCACCATGGTTGGTTTCCTAGGTGTCTTGTTAGAAGGTGATATTTCCATAGGATGGCCATTTTCCCATTCTTTATATTCATAATGATGTTAGGTCCTGGAGCACAAGAAGTTCTTAGTCAATTTGCGGTACTAGTGGTATTTTTGGTTGCTCGTTAGTTTGTGATGAAAATTATAAAGTGAACAAAGGAGCATGGAGACTTTATGAGATGGAAGCGAGTTGCATTATTCTCACTTGAGAAGGAAATAATTGATTGTAGATTGAATTTTAAAGAGAAATGACGAGTTTGCAATAAGAAGGATAGATGTTCTAGATATAATAGAGAGTTCTATAGGAAAGTAGGTGACAATGCTTTAGGAAGTGTTTTGGTAGCAGTGGAGAACAAATGATGATGGAAAAACAAAGGTAAAATTGTTCTCAAATTTAAAGTGTTGTAGCTAGAATGGAGTTCTTGTTAAGAAATGTAACTAGTATCGTCCTTCATAATTATGTTTGAGTCATGATGTAATGTATTTTTTTTAAAAAGAAAGGAAAGAAAAAATTATTGTAAAACACAAATTATTTATAAGCATGGGTTTCGCGCTTTATTCATTTTATTTCTAGGTCAAAGAACCCATTGAGTGCCTATAGGTTTTACGTCGTGTGTCATTTTCCATGTTATTTTGTCCTAGACCCTTATTGGGTTCATTATGCCAAAGAAGAAAAAATATTTTATGTAATTTGGTCATCCAATACCTCCTCCATCAAGTCGGCCTACCCATCCTTCATGTCGGCCTAGATAAAGAGATTCGACCTCATTGGGAGACTATATATACATAGCTCATTTGACCTTATGTGGCACAATTACAAGCATTCAATGTGAAGTTTAGAAGAAGATAAAAAGGATGAAGAAAAGAGGCAAGGAAAGGATCTAATCAAGCAAGGAAATCCTATAGAAGAGAGAACACATCCCAATGAAGATAAATAAGTCCTTATTCTTATGTTTTTGGCTCACACGTGCGAATTATAGGACTGATTAGGTAACAGGTCAAAATTTTCAAAAGTACTTGTGTTGACTTGTGAAGAACTTGGCTAGGGTTTGACTAAATTCCTTGGGAGGCTGACTTGATGGATTGGAGGAGGTCTTAATCTTGGTAAAATGGTCTAGGTTGTCTCATTTGATTTGGTTCTAAAGAAGAGAAGAAAAAATATTGGGTTTTCACCTAGAAGAGGGGTTTTGCCTTGGTTGAGTGCCTACATCTTGTCTTCTCTGTTGTGTTTGTGATATTCATTGTTTGAAATTTGTCTTGATGATAATAATATAGTAATTGGAAAAGAATAAACAATAATAAACATCACATGAAAGTGTCAAAGAAAAGAGAAATCAAATTAATAAAAACCCTAACTACGTTTCCCTATGGATTTCTCAATATGGTTTCAGAGCTAAGGACAATGGTATAAAGGCAGCTAGAAGATCACTATTGTGTAAAGAAAAAGGGATTCAAGAAAGATTGATTAGGCCAGCCCACTCAGAAGGAAGTAGAAACTACAAAAGGCCTCATTTCAGGGTCCATATATGTGATTAAGGTCGAATACTAGAAGCTCAAAATCAAGAAGTACGAAGGAGCCTATAAGCATCATCTTGAAGAGCTAAGAAGCTAGGAATCTGTCCTAGATAAGATCGAGCATATTGTAAGGAAAATCAAAGTCCTGTATATAAAAATTAGGATTTGAATTTACCACAAAGATCTGAACTGTAAGGATATGTATAAGGATGATCAAAACGCGATATTAGAAGCTACAGTCACCATAAAGACTATCGTCATCACTAAAAGAAACTTGTGTACATAGTATAGAGAAGGGTATAGCTCCATATAAGGTCTAAGATCTGAGGAGTTTTGTGCATACATATATATAAGGAGGCCAAGATCTATATGTGATAGAGAAGTTGGAAAAATAATCTCTGTCGTGCAATGCATTTTAGGCCTATCTTGAAGCAGTCTATTATAGTAGTGCATAGTCTATTGTTGAAGAAAGGAAGACCTTGTTAAGCAACTCAGTATCTCTCTCTCAAGGAAGGAAGCAATATAAAACAATGAAAAGAATTTGTTCAGATTGTCTTGCAGTAGCGTATGGAAAAATCCTTTAGGATCTCATTAAATTCAAGTATGTATTGTTTTTGTTCCTTATGTCTCAATCATCTAACAATATGTCTTCAGTTTGCAAGGAGAGAAATAAGCCATCAATCTTTCAATCATGAGAGACAAAGGTATGTAATATTGATGTATGTATATATTATTCACTTCTTAAGAGTCTTTCTTGAAAATTTTTAGGGTTTAGTTACTTATATGATTATAGGGTTGGGAAGTTTTCCTAGATAGAAAATATGGAAACCCTTATCCTAATTATCTTGTTCCCTCTAAGAAGCCCTAACTCATGATATCTAGGGTTTGTAGGTATATGACAATCCTTTGTGAAAATATAATTGAATGATGTCTAGGTTTTGACATAATGCCCCTAGATCTAGTTAGGGTTTGTACTAAAAAATCCTAGGAATTTGTTATCTAAAATTAATGGAAACCCTAGATAATCATCTCACTCTTGTACTTGTATATTTTGGTTGTGCTTGTCAATAAATATTGCAGGTATAGAGTAGACATGCTGATCTTAGAGATGGTGACTTGGTAAATCGAGTCAGATCCTTGGACACTAATAAAAGTTGACTCGTATGGAAATAGACCATGAAGATGTTGTCATGATAAGAGGGAGCCCTTCAATAAGGAAACCCTAGAAGGTTTGTAAAAAGGAGAAAATCAAGGTATGTTTAAATACCACATTATTTATAACTAATCTTCTTCATATTAAAAGGTATGATCATTTTGAAAGTTGTTTTATATTACTAACTATCTCATGTCTAGTGTTTTGAATCATCAAGATTCTTATTTAGGGTGATTAATCTTTGGATTAAATTAACCCTCACTATACTATCTATCTTTTGTTCACTTTGGTAAAAACACTAACCTTTAGGGTTCACTATAAAAACCCTAACCTCTTTTACGTTTAGGGTTTGTTTATGTTATGATGAAACCATAACCTTTTAGGGTTTTTTGGTGATATCTAGAGCATATGAAAAAACCCTAGCTCTTTACGGTTTGATGAATCAAGGTTTATGACAAAACCCTAGTAGAGTTTGATATAAAATGTATAGGGCATGATAATCCCTAGAGGTAATCATGCTTTCCCTATGATTGAAATCCTAATTTGATTTAGTTGTTGATATCTACGATTTAGTTTTGATGATGGTATCTAGGGTTTGTGACAAACAACCTAACAAATATTGTTGTCTAGGGTATGAAAGGTGTAACCCTAGTTGATTGTAAACCTAACTAGGTTTAGGTTTTGATATCTAAAGTCTGATTTATTATGCTCTCATTATGATGACATGATAACCCTATATTGATAAAGTTGACTTCATGCTCTATATTTTTGCTTGGTTGTACTTATTGTTGAAGATGTGCAGATACATAATATTCAATATGTTGAAGATGCTTACCTACCTCATACTTGATAATGATGTTGAGCATGGTGGAAAGAGGGAGTTGTAAGAATATTGATAACATTGAAATGTACATTGTTGATTAATAGATGGCCTTGTTTCCATGTGAGGATAGAAGTAATGATGTTCCAGAAGGTTGAAGTTCTCCGATGATATGATGATAAAGGCTACGTGGCTAAGTTGTTGATAGATTTGTCCCCTAGTAAAGAAGAAGATTAGATAAAGAAAGTGTATAACTTCCCAATTAAGAGGGAGGGAATATTGTGACAGCTATAGTAAAAACCTTGAAGAAAGAGTAAGATCAGAGAAAGCCTAAAGCACTACAGATGGTTCTTTGTGATTGATGAAAACAAGAATTGGATGTCTTGGAAAGTGTTGAAACTAGGTTTGGTGCTGCTAGAAAAGATGAATAAGGAAACTTCCGTTGAAATGTGTTTGGATATTGTGATGACCTACACAACATCAGAATAGTTGAAGACCCTGAAGATTGTGCTAGCATATAAGAGCATGTACATTGGAAATTTGAATACTGTTTGGGGTCGTGAAGCTACATTACGCGCCATCAAATGAACAAGTAGTTGATGTGTTGACGAGATCTCTTCCCAACAAGAAGTTAGTTTATTTTAGGAGCATGTGGATTAGTGGATATCTCTAGTTTGTTTGAGAGGGAGATATGAGTACCATAAAACCACCTGTATGATGGTACTTGGGAGGACATCTTGGCCTGGTTAGTATTGAGATCTCGGTTGATGTCTATATCCTAGAGGGAGGGTATTGTGTGGAGCTCTAGTTTACTGGTGATACCTGGATCCCTATAAGGGTTGGTGTCAATGCATGAAGGCCTAGATGGTATCTATACCCTGTTGGATGGATACCAGGGCTATGGGTTGATGGTACCTATAGAGACAATTTCCTAGATGACACCTTAGTCCTTGTTGGGTGGATACCTTGGAAATTAGGATATCCCAAGCATTGTGTATGTTATTGTTATCTTCTTAAGAACATTTCAAATTGAGGTCAACCTTGTATTGGTTGAACAATAATGAATACCTCCCTAGTTAAGAGGTAGTGTTGAGAAATGTAACTAATATCCGTCTTCATAATTGTATTTGAATCATGGTGTAATGTAGTCTGTCAAAAAGAAAGAAAAGAACAAATTATTGTAAAAGAAAAAGTATTTATAAGCATAGGTTTCATGCTTTATTCATTTTATTTCTAGTTCAAAGCACCCATTGAGAGCTTCTATGGTTTATGTCATGAGTCATTTTACGTGTCAGTTTGTCCTAGACCCTTGTTGGGTTGATTATGTCAAAGAAAAAAATAATATATTATGTAATTTGGTCCACCTCCTCCATCAGGTTGGCCTGCCCATACTTCATGTTGGCATGAATAAAGAGATTCAACCTCATTGGGAGACTATATGTAGACAACTCATTCGACCTTATGTGGCACAATTACAAGCATTCAACCTGAAGTTCAGAAGAAGATAACAAGGATGAAGAAAAGAGGCGAGGAAAGGATATAATCAAGCAAGGAAATCCCAACGAAGAGAGAAGGCATCCCAACAAAGATAAAGAAGTCCCTTTTTCTTATGTTTTGGGCTCACACGTGTGAATTGCAGCACTGATTACAGTTACTACAGGTTTGAAGTACTACAAGTCGCAAATTTCAAAATAACTTGTGTTGACTTGTGAATAATTTAGCTAGAATTTGACTAAATTCCTTGGGAGGCTTACTTGATGGATTGGAGGAGGTCTTACTCTTGGTCAAAGGGTCTAGGTTGTCTCATTTGATTTGGTTCTAAAAAAGAGAAGACAAATTTTTAGGTTTTCCCCTAGAAGAGGGGTTTTAGCCTGGTTAAGTGCCTACATCTTCTGTTCTTTGTTGTGTTTGTGATCTTCATTGTTCGGCATTTGTCTCTATGATAAGAATATAATAGTTGGAAAAGAAGAACAAATACAAACACCACAAGAAAGTGTAAAAGAAAATAGAAATCAAATTAATAAAAACCCTAACTATGTTGCCCTATGGATTTCTCAACAGTTCTAACTACAAGTTTTTCTCCATGAATTGTTTGTTGAATGGTGCACTATAAGTCTTCATTGGCAAGGGCATATATAATTGAGATGGTTACATCCTCTATACAAACTAGTTTCCTATATAATTGGTAAGCACCGTTGTTGGTTTCCAAGGTGTCTCGTTAGATGGAGATATTTCCATAGGATGGCCATTTGCTCAGTCTTTATAGACAAAATGATGTTAGGCCCTAGAGCACAAGAAGTTCCTAGTCAATCTGCAGTATTGGTGGTTGCTAGTTAGTATGTGACGACAATTCTACAAGGAAATGGAAAAGCATGGACACTTTATGAGATGCAAGCAAGTTGCATTATTCTTGCTTGAGAAGTCAAGAATTAATTGTAGATTGAATTTTTTAACAAGAATGATGAGTTTGCAATAAGAAGGATAAATGTTCTAGATATAATAGGGAGCTCTTTAGGAAAGCAGGTGATAATGCTTGAGGAAGTGTGGTAGTAGTGGAGAACAAATGATGATGGACAAACAAATGTAAAATTGTTCTCCACTACTACCACAATACCTCCACAAGCATTATCACCTACTTTCCTAAAGAACTCTCTGCTATATCTAGAACATCTATCCTTCGTGCTGCAAACTCAATTGTGTGATTTGCTTGGAATAAAACAGAGTTGACCATATTGTAATGTGAGTCAGACATTGTATTTGTAAGCAAGTCTATATGTCATGTTTTGATTTGATATATTGGTCCTTGAATAATTAAGAATTTACCTGGTGTCTCCATGGGATAGAGTATGTATATATCTATATACATGTGTGTAACATGTAAAGGGAATATCATTATAAGACCTAGAGAGACATGCATACCCCTTTGTCATGTGTGTAACATGTAAAGGGCATATCATTATAAGACCTAGAGAGACATGCATACCCCTTTGTCATGTGTCCCTAATGACTTGGATAACTTATCTAATATAGTGCAATAACTTCTATTAGGGAGTTCTTTAACACTGGGAGGAGTGGGCAATGTGTTAGCTAGATGCTCTATGAGTGGACCATATTGTTGGTTGTAAACTTTGTGATAAAGTTATTTAACACTTGGAGTGAACTGTATTGGTTATAGACTCGGGAGGTGAAGTTTAAATCCTCGGGGAGTTCATCAAGAAGTTGAATGAACCATGTACACAAAGGAACATCCTAGTAAATCGATGGTTCCAGTAGTTAGCTACGAATGTATTCCAATGGACGATTGTTCTTTTATGTGGAAGTTGACAATGTGTTGATGTCTACATGTTGAGGTACGAGGTGATGGTACCAAGATGAGCCAAATATGAACTTTTCTATTGAGAGGGTTCTTCAAGTCATAATGAGGCATTTGATGCAAATAAAATATTGAAGACCTCAACACTTGAAGATTAAAACAAGTGGTTGTTAAGGAGGAATGTTGGAGTATGTAACTCCTACTTGTCTTATGTGTGATCATATTTGTGGATGTTTATATTATTTGCCATTATTAGGTAGAGTTCATCTCTAAGAGGAGTTTTTCCTTGTTTCTAGGAGGTTGTTAGGCCTAGTTGGATTTGAGAGATTTTCTCCAACTAGATGCTTCTAATTTGATTCTAGGAAGTTGTTAGGCCAACTTGGATTTGAGAGTTTTTCTCCAACTACATGCATCTAATTTGATTCTAGGAAGTTGTTAGGCCTAGTTGGATTTGAGAGATTTTCTCCAACTACATGCTTCTAATTTGATGCGTGATTGATATGTTCCCCCAAAAAATATGTTATGTGTCCAAGATAGTTTATCTATCTTGAATCAACATTCATTTATCTAGTACATTGTTTAATACATAATGCTCAACACAATTTTGATGTGCAATAATGTCTACTCTCCCATTTGGTAATATTTGATAAATTTAATTTTTTTATTTTCAATTTATAAGTTAAATTGATTTATCTCTTTTATATTTTATAAATATATAAATATTTATCAAAATCATTTTTACACACCTTTTAAATTTGTGGAAATGAATTTATAAATATTTATCAAAATTAATTTGATTTTACACACCTTTTAAATTTATAGAAATGAATTTATAAATATTTATCAAAAATAATTCTCACTTAATTTATAAATGTTCTATAATATATTATTAATAACTCAAATTTATTAAAATTAATCACCATCCTCTCACAAATAAGCTCTCAGAAATGTAATATGATCCTTCAAGCTTGTGAGAAGACCGTATTTCAAGTCTGATAAATACCTCCGGTTTTGCCCATCTAAACTTAAATTAGGAAAGCCATGCCCAATTTATTGCTATTTAGCAGCGTTACATATTACTTTGACTACCAACATCAAAAGTGCAAATCTAGTATAGCACTTTCTCCATTCGTGAAGTTAGTGAAACGTTTATTAAGAGTTCATCTGATTCATCAGTACAGCCATTATATTGTTTTTAGTGTTGTTCAACTCTCAAAATGATTCTATGAATTATCAGACATTAAGACACAAGTAGAAAGGATGGGCAATTAATGATAATTTATAAAATGCAGTTTTCAAGTTTATGTGGATAGACTTGTTTATTGGTAAAGAAGATTTAGATTCACAGATGTGTGATATGTATTATTTATGAAGTTAATATTAGTGTCACTTTTTGGAGTTTCTGGTATTCAAATCTGATAAAAAAAAATTCAGGTGAAATTTTGATTTTTGTTATTTAAACTGTTTTTTTACAGTAAGAACACTTAGATTGTACAAGGTTATCTGTCAAACTTCTGTTTTAAAAAAATTTCTCCAAAATTTTAGAAAAATTAAGCCAAAAAACTTTATCCAAAAAGTCTTCAAAAAATTGGACTAAAGACAAGCAGACAATAAATCAAATCTGAAGCATCTGTTGATTTTCCTTTATCAATAAATAATTTATAAATAAAATACCTACCAGGTCTGACAAATCTTAAACTACCTGGAAGTATTTGTGACAAATCTAATATTTCTAAAAACAACATAAATTATCCAGTATTTCTGACAAATCTAGTATTCTGAAGGTTAGGAATTGTTTTAACTCTTTCATATATTTATCTATTGTGATCTTATATTCATTGATTTCCATCGTGACTTACTGATTTTGATAATATAGATCCAAAAAAATATAATAATTACACTACTCTAACCGAAAATATCTGTACAACAAACTCATAAATTTATTATTGTGATTGTGAAGCGAGTCTAACAAGTTAAAAAATGTCTGTACAACAGACACAAACTCACTGCATTCTAACAGGTTGAAAATGTCTGTATAACGAACTTATACAGCCTGACTGCTAGAAAATCATTCATAATAATTGAATTATGCCATACATCCATCAAAGTAACATCATCCATAATAATTGAGTTGGGCCATACATTCATCAAAGTAAACATAACCAGCATAGGGGGGCAAAAGGGAAAGACAATTCTCCAAAAAGAAAAACAACCTTGATCTTATAGCTAAATCGGTACATACAATCAATATTTCATTGATGTGCATCATTCCTTATATGATAAAGTAGTATTCATTCCTGCAAAATAATGGGGACTATCATATTATCTACACGACTGAAAAAATAAAACAGAAAAAATGACAGAGTTTGAGCCATTCAAGATGGGAAATAAAATGATTGAATAGGATTTACATGGGAAGACTCGATATTATCATGTCTGAAGCCATAGTTTTTGAGCACCTGATCATCTGCAAAATTCAAGGCCCTCTCCATCCCCTTCCAACAATTCTCCCCTTTATACATCTTATTGTGGTCTCCACTGCAGGGCTGGCACCCTGTAAAATGTGACACAAATGGCCTCCTCCTCTTCACCATTATATCATCATTATCACTATAAAAATTCTTATCATCCCGCATGTGGTGCTCCCTCATCTCTGCATAATCCCTGTTCATTTTCTCTGCATGTCTCTTATTCAACATTGGGTTCTCCTTCTCCATGGCCTCATACTTCTCTGTGATGTTCTCATAAGTCCCCACAACACCAACCCAATATCCATTGAGATAATATTTGTGCTCTATGAAAATCCTATCAGCCCACTTGTCCTTCTCCTTGAGCAGCAGGTAAACAAGGGCAGACTGGTCATCCGAACTACTGAAAGCCCTATCAGACAGAACCTTAGACAACAGCTTCCCCGATGAAACAAACAGAGGGCTCTGGGGGCCCATCATAGACCACCGCTCCATGAACTCTATCGACCACTCACAGTTCCTCATGAGGAAAATCCCTGCATTCAGGGCCACCCAGCTCCGATTCTCATACACCAGATGATCCCAGCCATGTACTACCAGGTTGTAATCCCTATACCTCTCCCATGGAATCACAAAATCCATGTCTGTGATGGCTGCATCAGAGTCCATCCACCAGATCCATTCTGCCTCTGGGTGAGCCACCATGGCTGCCCTCACCAAAGGAATCTTGGCCCAGAATGTGGTCATGTGCTCTTCCAACAGCACATTATTGTAAAATATGTCAATCCCATGGAGCCTGCAGTAGTCCACCTTATTCTTGAAGAACCTCAGAAGCAGATGATCTCCAATGGGGTTCCTGCAAGGGACAGACTGAGACCCAGACACCATTAAAACCCTCGGTTTCCCATCATCAGTCAATTTTTTCACTTGTGGGTGTCTGTCAAGCCACAACTTTCTCTTCTTATCCCAGTCTCTAATTGGTTGTCCAATGGTGTAACTGACTTCAGGATTGTTGTAAAAATTCTCATTACTCTTCTCCCATTCATCAACACCGTGATCAACTCTGTTACTACCAGTACTCCCACTGCTCCCCTTACTGATACATTGGTCAGGACATTTTGGGGAAACAAAATGCTCTGCTTCCATTTCCATACTTGAATTTGAATACCCAATTCTCCAGATAGCCCATACAAGCAACAGTGCTGAAAAGGCACCTCCCATGAAGATAAGCCCATCATTCAAACCCACCACAATTTGCTTCAGTTTTTTCATGGAACCCTTCAATGGCCTTGCAGATCCTCCATGTAAAGGGCCCTTGCAAAGCACATCCTCATCCATAGCTATCACAACAAATCCTTCAGAACCCTCACTGATCCTCTGATTCTTCTCCAACACATGGTAGGATGGTGGCACTTTATTTCTGCTGCTGCGCATGTACCCTGACCCAAAAGTCTTTAGTAATTGACAACCATTCAGTACACATTTACTTTATTCATGCATGTATATCGATTCAGTAAATAAAATATCCAACTTTATGCTTGCATATATATATAATGTGTATATGCTGTAGATGTAGCCTACCTCGAGTTCATTCCGTACTTTCATCCCATAGATCTTTACGTTTTAACTCACCTAGTGTTTGGTTCTGCAAATGTATCAATGCCGACGAGTTGTTACATTTGTCTTATATTTTTGTTGATGGTTAGAATTCGATGCCACACCGGTCGGGATTATGATCTTTTTTTTATTTCTATTTAAAGAGAAAGTTATGGTTATGTCAAATTTAGAATGGTAATAAAAATACTAAGAACTTGATCAAATCCATAAAACTTTTAATCTTCCTCAGTAACAAACTACCGAAGCATGACAAAGTGACAAACATATACACAATGTTTATATTCCTATTCCACAAATAAGTGTTGGCCAACGGTAGCGTTCCATTTGGGCGTCCTCCATATGTAGGAGACGCATTCATATTAAAAGGCCATTCATATTTATGCGTATATACACAATTTGTAATTAAAGCGGTCCATGGTCGGTGAATGGGAGAATTCAATCGCTTTTCGCAGGAAGAATACTCAGAATTGACAGGACTGCCAGAATTGATAGGACTGTTTTAACGGCCGGTAATTGCGTTAATGGCCGACCGTAAGCCTTTTTTGTCTCAATATCAAATATCAGCTTTGGAGTTTTTCAAAGAAATATTTTGGGTACAGTTCCCACCTCCCCCAATAGTGTCATCAAATTCCTTCTGGAAAACCTGGAACTAAGTGAAGAATAAAACTTTGGCTCATTTGAATGTCGGTCGATTTTTCCCAATCGTTGAGATTAATTAACGATAATTTAATATTGTTATTTAAATTTACCAATCAGTTAGAAGTTGGTTGTGTGTTTTTACGCGATAAATTTTCCCAATCATTAAAGATTAATTAATGATCATTTTAATATGGTTATTTCAATGGAGCAATCCATTAGAATTTGCCTGCGTGTTTTTATGCAATAATGATAATATAGTGGATGATATAGTGTTTACATAATCATCATATTAACACAATTTAATTGTTGAAGGTTTTTTATTTCAACTTAAAGTGGATGAGGATTTCTTAACTTTTATTTTTATTTTTTAATTAATAGTTTGGATTAATTCTGAAGGGAATATGCTCAACATATGCTTCTTTTGAATGTTTATCAAGAGTGGTAGTGTGTTACAAAGTTTGTTAGCTTGCATTGACATTTAATAAATTAAAAAAATATATCCGTGCCAAGTGACTCCGGCCAACCAATTTCTCAGAAGATTGAGATTATTTCAATTCTAATAAGTTCTTCCATAATTATTATCTATAAAATTCATTTATATATAAGCAAATTTTATTTAGTAAAATGGTCCATTACTTTTAATAAATTTAAAAAACTAAATTCGTGCCAAGTGGCTCCACTCCCACCAATTTCTTAGGGATTTGAGATTATTCCGATTCTAATAAGTTTCTCCATGATAAGTTTCTAATTATTATTTATAACATTCATTTAACAAAACTGTCCATTTTACAATAAGATGTGTAATTCTTTTTTTTTTTCTCAAGTTAAAGTTGACCCATAAGTTTTTTATACATGGTTAATCACGTAACTGTGTGCATTGGTAGCCCATTCTTAGCCTTGCAATAGTTTTTTTGTTGCAATAGTTTTTTTTGTTATATTTATAAAGTTGTTGCCTATATCATCCACATTAATATTTCTAATATGGTTGTACTAGTTAAATAATAATGGAATGATGTTATATATATATATATATATATATTGTAAACTTAGTAGAGCCTTGTTATTTTCTATTCATAAAAACAAAATGCAAGTTATAAAAATTTACAGCTTCTGACCTCAACCTACTCGTAGGAAACCAAGTCTGTTGGTCGTCTTAACGAGTTATGGGCCATCCAAAACTTAAACAACTTAAAGCGGTCTCTTACTGTTTTTAAGGGACTATTATCTATCTTTTCTTCCATAGACATATGAAAAAAGTAAATGCTATCCGTTATCATATCAAAAACCATAATATAAGAAAATCAATCATAAAAAGACTTTATAGGAGCTGGATCTTTAACACTTGATCCTGACATATCAACTTGGTGCATGCTTTGTAACTGTCTGTCAATTCGTCCGAGTCAGACACTCTGGTGATGATGTTGCAAGTTTATCTCTTGGATGTCTCTGTGAATGTTCGCCAGAGTTGAAACTGCATGCGGGTCTCCCCCTATCTCTTGGACTAAGACAATTGCCTTCACCAAAAGACATTTCAGGATCCAGTAAGTGCGGATCGAGTGATGAAACAAAGACAATCTGTTGCAGCTATTACCTGGGTCAGTTACAATAAAGTCCAATTCTTCTTCAGCCAGTTCAGCTTTCACTTCCTCTTTAGTCATTGCATCTCGTTCCCACCAGTGAATCAAAGACTTGATATAATAGCGTGTACCGTCTGAATAGGTCTGGAATAATTTCTCCATTACCTCTTTACCAGACTTTCGACCTCGTTAGGTTGGATCATCTTTGGGAGATTTGGCTTTCCCCTTAGCCTTTCCTTCCTTCTTAGTCGACTGGGCTTTCACCATTGTCTTCAGACCCCGGTCTTCCAGCAAATTTCTGTGTAGGTGAGAATTGCTAGGAAGACCTGCAATAGTAAAAAACATGGCGATATTAAAGCTACCTGAGATAGAAAGACGAGCATGGTGATCTCTGGGAGGCACCGGAGATTGGTTGTCTTTACTGGATTGCGCTTGACCCAACCTTGACAGACAGGGAGGAAATGACCTTACAACAATTGACAATGCCTTTACAGACCAGTAGGACACAACATATATCTTCAAGTCATTGGCCATACACCTAAAGCAATGGACAAGACTCCTCTGAACCACAGAGCTAGCCCCGACTGCAGAGAAAACTCCCCTTTTTAACCGAATAATCCCATCATAACAACTAACAATAGACCATATAACCTCAACAATGGAAAATTTAATAATACTGACCAACCAACAAACTAAGTTGATCCACTGACCATCTGAGCCATTGCTGCTAAAATTTACAGACTCATCACCCATAAGAAGATCATTGTAGGCCATACGGTTAGTTTCCCATAGCTGATAACTACAATACGAATTAGTAACATGCAAAGGAGAGGATAAAGAGGGGTGCCCAAGAAGGTCAGAATAGAATCCCCCCAAAGCAAGAGATAGACAGGCATGATCATGACGATGCCATGCAGGGCCATTACGACACCATGCAGAGCCAATATAACACCAAGCTACAAAACCGAAAATTTGATGGTACAGCCATGCAAAGCCAGAAAGGAAATCAGAACAAACAAAAGCAACATAGACAACCACAAAATGAGGAAGGCGGCTCTGAACTGCTCCCTTTGCAGGAAGGTAAGTGGTCAAGATTCCCGCCAAAACCCCATCACAGAAATGCAGAACAAAAAAACCACTATCTTCTTCCAAAACCAGGCTATCCATGATGACATTATTAAAAACCAAGTAATCCAGAGCTATACATTGTAGAAGAAACATGTAATCCATAAAGACCAGGACCTTCTTTTCCACAGACTGAGAACCAGAAACATGTTTCATGACAAAGGTAAGAAGAGAATTTGATACATACCCTCGCGGACAACACGTTGAAGGTGGTAGAGCTCTCCTTTGACCGCTTAACTGCTTGCTGGTGCCCTGCGCTCGACCGATTACTATCCACCAAAAAATGGCAAGGAGAATGTTCATACGTCACTTCCACCTTCCACCTGTCGTGCCTTGTTGTTCGACATTCATCATTAATGTCGTCATTAAGCTCCATGGGTGGAGTCGCCCACCACTGTCAACTCGCATCATCATCAGTGTGGGTTTGACGATTGTTGTGTGTGCCCTCCACAAGCTCCTTGCCACACTAATTGGCACCCCGATCGGGGGTTTAGGAATATTATTTTTAGGCGTAGTCTAATTTATGCATTCAAAAATGTATTTTAAATAACAAAAAATTATATTCTTGTTTGAAATTGTATGGCCAGATTTTAATGAATTCCGCTAAAAAAGACTATTTCATCTATAAATTAGAGTATGAATTATTAATATATTGAAAATAAGAATATTATAATTTTTAAATAAATAATTTTTTGAATAATAATTAAAAAATAAAAATAGAGAAAAACATGTTTTTTACGCCGAAGGCGTTTTATTATGAGATTCTATTAGTGGACACTGTAGAGATTCGTCGTCTTCGACACAATCTCTGACATGTGTCCAACTAATGTGCTTTATGCTTTAAGTTTGAATTGGCATACTATTTAGTCAGACTGAACTGGCAAAGACTGGAAAGAGTCACGAATCTATTGGTGTCATGAGTGGTTTGATGCTGGTGCGCAGAGTGATCAGATATGCTAGTGTTAGATCATGAAATCCTACAGGATTCTGCCCTGTGAATGCGTGCATCGTGGCAGAGCTTCACGAAGTGTGGACGAGAAGGGCTTAGTGTAGAGTGGTAATGCAGGACGTGCTCGAAAAATAATTAGTGGATTCTAATTCCTGAAGTCGTTGGTGTAGTTCGGCGCAGAGCATGAAGCCTTCGAGGTCGATATCGCAGAAGGCTGAGAAATTGTTGGAATGTGTTCTATGGTGCCTCTACACAGGTGTCTGAGATCATGAGATCTGTAGGATCCGAGAGGATTTCTTCAGAGATCTTTGGTTGTGTTGACAGCCCGAGGATATAACTGAACTTATGAATTGAATACAGTGTGGTGGGAGGAGTTCTGATTGCAGTAGGCTTGTACATTGTTCTGTGGGGAAAGGTGAAGGATAACAACATCTCGACTAGTAAAAGTGGCTCCAAAGTTATTTCCAAATCTCAAGTTATACTTCCTGAAAATAAAAATAAGGCGGTTGATACAGAAGTTGCTTTCAACACGGTAGTGTGTGATGGACCTGAAGCTCATCAAATCAATAGTGGGGATACGGCCATTTCTATCACTCAAAACAATAATCCAAAAATTTAACCGTGGAAATGGGCAGCCGGAGAGACGTGGAGTTCCCCTACTCCTCCTTACCATTGTATTCCAACAAAGGGGTTTGGAAAGTAAAATAGGATCAATGTTTTCTTCATCGACTCACGTCGTATTAGTTTTTTTCGCTTCTAGGTTATAGCTCTTAGAGCGACAGCTCAATATTTACCATTTTCTTCATTGTCTAAGATGAGAAGAGAGATGTATCTATGACAGATGTGACGTAAGTAGTTATAGCTAAATGAAATAGCTCGTCGAATCGAAAGGTGTTTGACTTTCCGGTGGAGTGATTTGAAACTTTAATAAAATATAATGATAATTGAATATCCCGATCATTCTTAGTCACCCCTTTTTCACTAATTTAAACACTCACATCCATAATACGCATATGCAATTCAAATATAAATAGTAATGGTTAAAATATTTCATTCAAGCTATTGAACTTGATCATGGGTTCAAATGTTTAAGATTTCACAATAACCAAGCATATGCAGTCATATACTGCGTGGCTAAGAAGTCTAAACAAATAAAATCGATTAGATGTATGTTTTGGTTGTGGTTAATAAGATATTTTTATTTTTATTAAAGTAAAGTAGTTTTATTACATTTAGGATTTAATTTTGTTTATTTGTTTATTAGGGTTTTATTCTTTGGAGATATGTTAATTTGTTTGGAAAAATTTTGAACATGCTAAAAATCCTACCACTCTGGGCTGGAATATATAATTCCTGGTTAAGAGGTCTAAACAAATAAATAGATAAGATATATGTACTTTTGGATGTGATTAAAAAGATATTTTCATTTTTGTAAAAGTGCAATAGTTTAGCTAGGGATTTAATTCTGTTTAATTCTTCTTTTTATTAGTATGGTATTCTTTGGAGATATGTTAACTTATATGGCAACAAATTGAACATGTTGAAAATAGTGATTAATAATTCCTATAAATGGAAGTAGTTGGCGTTCCTATAAGCCACACGGGCTGGAATATGTACTGCATGTTGTCTTTCTTTGTGGATTTGGAACTCCAAGATGATGGATCCGGAGATGAGGGGATGCGGTGCTCTTCGTAACCGCCCATGGCATCTGCTTTGTTTCAGGAGCAACATCTGCAAATGTGCCATGCATCCTGGTGACACAGTCATCGGTGTTTCAATCTAGAGAATATTTGAAGTCTAGTTTCTGTGTAGGCTGAGATCTAGCAAAATCCATTGTTCCATATAGAAGATATAAAGAAACTCAAATATTGATTGGATTTCATTTTCCATATATTTCGCTTTATTATTGCTTTCCACATTCCACTTTTATCGTTCCTTTGGCGTTCCTTTGCACCTCTAGGTGCAAATGCTAGTTTTAGTTTTAATTAAGTTAATACATATTGATATAATATATAGAAAAATTTGTAATCAGTATATGCAATAGACAATATATCTTAATAATAGAGATAAAAGTTTATAATCAATCCATGTTACCACAAATTGAATGGAATCTAATTATTAAAAGCTATGTTACCACAAATTGAATGGAATCTAATCTTAAAAAAATAATGAAGATGTTAATGTGTCTTTTTGGAGATGTTAATTGAAGTGTGTCTTCTTCTTTTTTTATTAGAATAAATTATTAAAAAAAAAAGATTGGGATTTATTTATTTATTTAGTTTTAAATTTTATTTTGCGATTATATTATGATTTGTATTGTTGGGAGATGTTAGTATGGTTATTGTGTCATTACTTTGTTTATGTACTTATGTAATTTTGTTTTATGTTTGTATTTTTTAATGAAAGTATTTTCAATAAGAAAAGGTGGTATAGAGGGTTGTATAGTTGGGAGATGTTAGTATGGTTATTGTGTCATCACTTTGCTTATATAATTATCTAATTTTGCTTTATGTTTTTATTTTTTAATGAAAATATGTTCAATAACTAAGGGTTTTAGGGGATATTATATTTTTGTTTCCGAGGAAAATTTGATCTTTACCTTTGCATGGAGTTTTGGATATGCTTCTAATAAGCGTGTGGCAATTTGCAAGTTTTATTGCTAGTTAGGGCTAAGAGTATCACAAATATAACAATAATTGGAGATTCAAAAATTGTAATTGTGAATATATGGAAAGGCACTTATTCCATGGATATAAAACTAAATTCAAATTTCTCATTAATTAATCCCCTCTTAACACAATTTAATGAGTATAATTATTCCCATGTATTCAAAAAAAAGAGTGGTGGATCAAATGGAAAATTAGACAATAAAAATGGAGTTGGGTTCAATGCTCATTAATGAGTAATTAAGTTACCAATCGATCCCATGAATAAGTGCAACAACAATAGGTTTTGGTTTTGGTTGCACAAGCATACGAGTAGTCTTTAGTGCGACTTTTTGAAGGCTTTTACGGTGTAATTTCTCTAAATTCCGGCAGGAATTTATTGAAAAGAGAAGTTTGATTGCTAACTTTGCATGATCGAAGTGCCCTAGAGGTTTTTGAGGGTGCTGAATCCATATATAGAGTCAAAAAACCAGTTTAAATAACAAAAACCAAGATTTTACCTCAAAATTTTTCACCGGATTCCGGCACCTGAAACTTCAAAAAGTCTCACTAAAGACAACTCCGACAAGCATATGTTAACTTGGGGTGCTAGAGTAAGGATACAATGGATAATTATTATATCATGTGCATGAGATGGTTAAGTCATAGTCCAATTAATATTCAAGATGGTATGTGGGGTGGTTAAACAAGATCTTCTTGATCCTAGTTGTGATTGCTTTGTTGTATCATGTTGATCATTGGCACAAGTTATATTTAATGGACTATGGAAAAGGATAATCTTGAATCCTGAAGTGACATTTTGTTATCATGAATTATGGTGCTTATAAGAGTTATTAGGTGTGCATTGGGTGTATAGATAGTTGTGTCATGTGACCTCTGTGGGAAAGTTCAAGCATGATGGCACATTGTCCTTCAATGTTGTCTTTACATCAACTAGAGATAATTGGTGTGATTTGGTTGGTGTGCACTTAAATTTAAATACAGGTAGCTTGCCTAGGAAAATTAAGTTGGTAGTTAGTAAATGTTTAGTGAATTTTGCTCGGTCTAAGAGGTTTTTCACCAAGAATCTAGGTTTCAAGTGGCAATTTCTTTTTTCTCCTTTGATTTTTCCATTGCCTAGTCTGGGCTTATCAATTCTTTGGAGAATTAAAGTGGCGGCTAGTAAATCTTCCAAATAGATTTTGATTACAATGAATTTTTCCTAGTCTGAGAGGATTTTCACTCGACATTAGGGTTTCAAGCCGTAATTTTTTTTCTTATTTTAACTTTTCATTGTCCATTCTAGGATTGTCAAACCCTATTGATGTGTAAGTTGCATGGTCTATATTGGTCAATGTTTGGAAATGTGTTATTGGTGTGCTCCTAGGATTTTGGTACAACACTAAATTAGAATTGGGAATTCATGGATTCGAGGTGGATTAGGAAAAAATTCAACTTGACTAGGAAGAAGAAATTTGTAAGATGCAATAGAAATTATATCAATTGAAAATTCAACATAGTCAAACAACTTCATCTTTGACAATAGTAATGGAGTTGTTAGTGAAACATGGAATTTAGATGCATAGGAATGATGATGAGTAAGTTAATCTTCATCAGTAGGTGTTCAAGCTCCAAATCACCTTGTACCAATTTCAACTCCATGCCTCTGCTTCTAAGGTCTCAATTAGTAATGTATTAAAGGTATTATTGATTCGAATATTCTTATGCCACCCATGGAGGAAGAAGCAAGTTGTATTGATGCTCTCTCTTTTTCAACAGTCTAGTTCCTATGCACTATAAGTGTCTTAAAATATTAGCAATTTTTTGGAAACTCTATGTAACGAGTTATGTATATTATCTAGGTCTTCTAGTATGTTGGTTTTGGGTTTTGATAGATCTTAGGAGATATAACTCAAAGGACATTAGTAGCCTGAGCTACCATTTTGTAAATTTTGTTGTATGGTCACTTCCCCAAGCATGAATTTTTAATACAAGATATTTATGTTATGATTAGAAAAAAGGAAAATATTTCCTATAGCGGCCCACTAGAGGTAGCTCACTTGGAAATTCCACGATTATGTAAAGTTATGTGAGTGATTAGGTCCTTTGTTCAAATGCCATGTGCAAAAACCCATGTGTCATCCTTGGGCAGGGTGGTTACACCTAGGGGTTATAGTGGTAGTGATCAGAATCAACCTTATGTCATGCGAGCATGAGCTTAGCCCACTTGTCAATTCCTCTAGTAAAAAAAATGAAGAGAAGAACCTACGCGAATCTCGATGGCATGAGAGGGAACTATGAAATATCTTGTCAACAAAAGTACCTTGCCCAAAATTAAATGTTACTTTCCCTTACCCTCCAAAAAGTCAGATTGATAGATGATCTTAGTAGTGTTGTTTCTAGAGGTCATTACTATGTGCATGGCCCAAGGATTGTGTCTAATGTTTTGGGTGGACACTCCACCCATTCTTAGGGACCAATTGACGTAGAATGATTAGAAAAGAGTGTGTGAAAGTTTAAATAGTTGACAAATATGTTAGAGTTTAGTGGTAAATGAGAGAATTCAAAGGTCAATGAAATCGTAAAAAGGAATATTTTAATATACTAAGAGTAATTTATCTATTTATTTATTATTTGTATTTTTAAGAGTATTTAATGAATTAAAATGAATTGGGAATTAACAATTGAGGAAAATAGTAACAATTAATGAAAATGGAATTATATTGGGATTTAATGATAAAAATATTAGGGAATGTTAAAACTCATATGGTAAAAATATTAATAATAAAAATTTAGGGAACATTGGAATTCATAGGAAAAATTCCATTCAAAAGTTAAAATGAGGTTTTAATTAAATCTTATTTTTAAATTAGCAATTGAATGAAATGAGAGATTGCTAGATTTTATTGATAACTAATTAACACGGGGGATTCACTAGGGGAGCAATACCATACCACGTGGGTTCATATTGGGGGATATATATTTAGGAAAAAATGGCATAATATATTGAGCATATATCAGGGGAAAAAGGGTTTTTATATTGAAAAGTAAAAAAATGGAGCTTAAAGTTAATGAAAAAATATAAAGGGGTATAAAAAAATTTAATGAAAAAAGTGGATAGTTATAATATCTAGTGTAAGTAGGTTCTTTTTTTTTTTTTTTTTAGGAAAACGTATTGGGTTCCTATTGGCAGGGGGTTAAATAATTTGATTTTTAAAGGTATTTTCCAATATGTATTTTCCAAGAGTGGTTTAGCTTATAGTCATCTTCACGATTAAAGTTATTAGGATGCTTTTCTATTTCAAGAGTTTCATGGATGTTTCAGGTGCAGTGGAAAGGAGATGAAGCAAGAATTTTTGCTTGATTGAAGCAAATTAGGGGCCAATAGATATGAGAAGGGATGAAATTAGTACAAAATTTCTTCGGAAGTATGGGAAAAGTACCCTTCTTGAGATAAACCACGATTTCTCTTGCAAAGGGTTGGTTGAGATTGTAGAAAATCCACGTAGATTCAATTGACCTTGTAATATACTAAAACAAAATACTTGAATCTATTCTACAAATTGTGGAAATCAATTACGATCGCATAATCACATGAACAAGAAGAGAAAGAATTTCAATCGAAAATAAAAAGATTTATTAGGGGAAAGCCTCAGCTAAAAACCCCACTATTTGTATATTGCATAAGTCAAAGAAAATGAAACAATACAATGCTTCTCTCAGGCATCAAGTTTACACCATCTTTGGAATCCAATTTAGCTCATTTTTTTGCATCCATTTTGTGCCAAATTTTTCATCTAGTCTTACACCAGGTTTTGCAGCTTGTCTTGCACTATTTTCTGCTTCTAATTTTGCACCTATTTTTGCATCTAGTTTTGCACCTATTTTTGCTTCTAGTTTTGCACCTACTTTAGTGCCTATCTTTGCACCATATGTCGAATTTGATTTAACACCAAAATTTTCACCCATTTTTGTGCCCATTTTTGCATGTTTTTTTGGGCCAGTTTTTACATCCACTTTTGCATTTGATTTGCCTCCCTTTTTCAAATCTCATATTGCACCATATTTTGCATCATTTTCTACATCCAATTTTGCATTGTTTTTAATATAATTTCTTGCATCCAATTTTTGCATCTATATTTTCATCCTATGTTAAATCATGTGTTGTGTCCACCTTTGCATCCCATTTGTGTTTAATGTTACATTCAATTTTGAGTCATTTTTTATGTCCACTTTTACATTTGTTTTTACACCAAGTTTTGCATCACTTTTTACATCCACCATTGCATCTCAATTCGCATCCAATTTTGAGCTATTTTTATGCCCATTTTTTACCCTTTTTATGTCTACTTATGTGTCTAATGTTGCACCATTCTTTACATCCACTTTTTCATCCAATTTTACATCATTTTCAACATTCAAGTTTGCATCCTTTTTCTACCTCATTTTGTGTCCACATTTACCTCTCATTATGTGTATAAGTTTGAGTCTAAATTTGCATCTGGATATGCATCATTTTTGACATCCGATATGGCGTCCTTGGTTTCACCCATTTTTTAGTCTCATTGTGCATCTTGTTTTATGTATTTTCTTACATCCTTTTTTTTTTTCCTTTTTTTGCGCCCAAGTTTTCATCCCAAATTTACACCATTCTTTGCATCATCATTTGGCATCTAAATTTGCATCCTTCTTTGCTTCTTTTTAGCACCCAACTTGGCATCCCCTTTTGCATCCTATTTTACATCTAGTTGTATGTACTTTTTTACATCTTAGTTTGGTGTCCATTTTTGAATCCTTGTTTGTGCTCAACTTGGTATCCTTTTGTATGCCATGTTTTGCTCCCTTCTTTGTGTCTATTGTTGCACATTTTTTTACTTCTAGTTTAAAACACTTTTCGTGTCCTTATATGCATCTTGTTTTAATTCCTAGTTTAACATCCAATTCTACTCCAATTTTGCATCCATGGTTACATCCCCATTTACATTTGCATTTGACTTCTTGTAAAGTGTACTTTTATTTCCATTTATGACCCCCTTTATGGATTCATTTTACTAATTTCAATTGCATAGTGAAATATATCACAATTTCTAAATATCATTAAAGAAGATATCACAATTCAAATTGATAACAATGTTTGTAAAGAAATTTAAGGGAAATTGACAACATCCATCCAAAAAGATAGCAATGTCATCATATACAATAATTCTCTATAAAAAAATCATTAACAAATTTTAATTTACATATATGACTATCAAATCAACACTCATCACAAATATCATTATTCCAAAATAAATTCACATCCACACAAAGAAGGAATATTTGGTCACCTCTTCTCATGACCGAAGGGAATAATAAGAATATGAAGAGATGCAAGATATTGGCCATAGTCTACGACTATTAAGAATTCTCAGCAAGAAATCCCTTTTACGCAACCTCATGTCAATAACTTTTCCAATTAGAAGAAATTTCAACTCAAAAATAACCACCTAAGAAAAATTAAGAAATTAATAAAATAATGTCATGTAGACATTTTTTAATATATCATTTTAATTATTTTACTTTTATCAAATTTACCCAAATATATAT
The DNA here is from genome assembly GCA_034641835.2 of Pinus albicaulis. Lineage (NCBI taxonomy): Eukaryota > Viridiplantae > Streptophyta > Pinopsida > Pinales > Pinaceae > Pinus > Pinus albicaulis. The sequence goes on from MU968317.1 coordinate 21,386,438, forward strand.
AATTTTAATAAATATATATATATATATATATATATATATATATATATATATATATATATATAAACACACAAGTTAATAAAATTTCGTAATGTAAAATCTAATATATTATTTTAAATTTATTATATAAATTTCTAAATATGAGAAACAAATTGAGTCATTAATAAAATTTGATTAAAATTAAAAACATTTGTTTTAACAATATAATTATTCAATTAATAATAGTATGAAACTATAATGTTCATAAATGTTATTAATCTTTTATTACATTCTATTTACTATTCTTTTATTACATTCTATTTACTATTGCTTTGTTATAAAAAAAAAAAAATTTTGAATGCATCTTTTTTAATTTAATACATATTTTTTAATTAATAATAATAATAGTAACAATTTAGAGTAAAGTTATAATTTAGTTTTATTTATTTATCTATTTAAATTTTGCCAATATAAAATATCATGAAATAAATATTTTAATGTGTATATATATTCTTATTCTAATAACATAAATAAAATAACACATAATAAAATTAAACGCATACATTAATATAAATAATTCCAAAAACAAAATGCATACCATTATATAAATGACATGTTTAAATAATAAAATATTACAATTTCACCACACATCACTTTTTTATATCACATCAAACATTTCTTGCTTTTGGTATTAAGGTTATGCAATCTGTGTATCTCTTTAGGATCCTTCTAAGCTATGGTTGTAGGTCAATTATTTCTGCAACAATAGTATCTTATTGTTAGTCATTGGTACACATGGTTGCATGCCAACCACAATATATTCTTGTTAGTCATTGGTACACATGGTTGCATGTCAACCTTTTTTATTTATAGAAAGAAAAAATTGCACCTCCTTATTTAAAAAAGAAATCAAATGTTACATACATATACATAACCAAATAGGTCCAAAAAATAGTTCAAACTTCACACAAGTCTCATTCTGACTTTATATAATGAGGAAGTGAATATGGAAAACCAAAGTTTTCATAGTTTTTCGAAATCATTTCAATTTTAATTTGTCCGTTGGACTTTTATCCTAATATTTAATCACTTCAATCAATGATATAGATAACATGATGACATTAACATTACTTCATTCGCGCATATGTGGAACATCATCATATCATATCTCAATAATTGTGGCACATTGTATAACATATTAGAGATGTTATATTATAATGTAAGTTATATGACATATTAATTGTGGCACATTGTAAAACATATTAGAGATGTTATATTATAATGTAAGTTATATGATATATTAGACATTTTATAATATAATGTAAGTGGTTACTTCGATTTGCAGTGATGTTTAACATTTTTTTAATTGATAAAGAGATTTTTTAAATAGAGAAATGGGTTGCTAATTGAAGTAAGTAATAAATTAATTATTTTAAATATGGTATCTTTTAATAACCCATAATATATATTTACCATTAAATTCAAGACCCAAATTTATCTAATGCACTATCTAATAGATAAAAACTCATATGATATCAAAATAATGTAATAATATTGTTTGTTTTTTAATTGGCTAACCATAGAAAATATGATAATGAAAAACGCCTGGAAAAGAATAGATGAGCCACATCATTGAGTAGATTGAAGTTGTTTTGTTAGTCTAGTGATCTATATAAATAATAAAATATTATAGATGAAATTTTGATGCTATACATGGATATTTCCATTCAAAATGTTGAACGGAGCTCTTAGAATGTCAGACTTCCACAACTACTTAGTTTATATGGTATCTCTCATTTTAATTGATTTTTTAACGAATTGAACTTCTTCAAATGAAAAAGATGTCTCAATTGAACAGAGATATGAGGGTGGAACACATTGCTAGAAATATCAAGTGAGTGAAGAAATGACAAGTTGACAAGGGGATGACGAATAGAGTCTTCCTATTCGTCTTCCATATCCCTGGAACTGAGGTCAAGAGTGACCACTCTTCGTGGATGACAATGGCTGCAGGTAATACCAATGCAGTTGCACAAAGGGATTTCAACGCTCCAATAGGCCACAGAATTATGAGGATCCTTGGTGACAAGCTTCTTAAATTCCAAGAGAAATTCCTGATCATGAGTGAAATGAAAAGTATGCCCCAAAATTTTTATTTCTGCATTTTCAAAATAATCTAATGTCACCCAAATTTTTCACAAAATAGAAAAAATTAACGAAAAACTTTTGATCACTGCATTTTCAAAATAATCTAATGACACCCAAGTTTTTCAAAAAATGGAAAAATCCAACAGAGAACTTTTAATTACTGTAAACGAACAATCTTCTCAATTAAATAAATTAGTCTCTCACTTATATTCATACATGTATATCAATTCAGTAAATAAAATATCCAACTTTATGCTTCTTTTTAATATATATGGAGTTCATTGCTTACTTTCATCCCATAGATCTTTACGTTTTAACTCACTAACTGTTTGGTTTTGCAAATGCATCAATGCCGAGGAGTTGTCAAATTTGTCCTATATTTTCGTTGATTGTTAGAATTCGATGCACACCTGTAGGGATATTGATCTTTTTAATTTCTATTTAAAGAGAAAGTTATGGTTATGTCAAATTTAGAATGGTAATAAAAATACTAGGACCATTGATCAAATTCATAAAACTTTTAATCTTCCTCGGTAACAAACTACCGAAGCACGACAAAGTGACAAACATATACACAATACTTTTATTCTGTAGGGATATTGATCTTTTTAATTTCTATTTAAAGAGAAAGTTATGGTTATGTCAAATTTAGAATGGTAATAAAAATACTAGGACCATTGATCAAATTCATAAAACTTTTAATCTTCCTCGGTAACAAACTACCGAAGCACGACAAAGTGACAAACATATACACAATGTGTATATTCCTATTCTACAAATAAGTGGTCCAACGGTAGAGTTCCATTTGGGCGTCCTCCATATGTTCGAGATGCATTCATATTAAAAGCCCATTCCCAACATGCGTATACTCAGTGTATATATCCGACCTCAGGGGGGTCGTGCGTGTGGGGTATGACACAATTTGTAATTAAAGGGGTTAATGCTGACAGTTTCTAGATGGGAGAATTCAATTCCTTTTGGCGGGAAAAGTACTCAGAATTGACAGGACTGCTTTAACGACCAGCGGCCGGCAATTGCGTTAATGGCCCACCGTTAGGGTTTTTTTTTGGGGTCTCAATCTCAAATATCAGCTTTGGAGGTTTTCAAAGAAATATTTTGGGTACAGTTCCCACCTCCCCCAATACTCTCATCAGATTCCTTCTAGAAAACCTAAACCTTGGACTAAGTGAAAAATATGACTTCAGGTCATTTGAAATGTTGGTTGATTTCTACCAATCATTGAGATTAATTAACGATAATTTTAATATCGTTATTTAAATGTACTAATAAGCTAGTAGTTGGGTATGTGTTTTTATGCGATAAATTTTCCCCTTAATGATCATTTTAATATGGTTATTTAAATTTAAATGTACTAATCAATTAGAATTTGGTTGCGTGTTTTTATGCAATAATGATGGCATGTTGTTTACCTATACATCGTATTAACACAATTTAATTAAATCATAATGGAGTTAAATAATTTTAAGAATATTGTTTTTACGTGTAGTTTAAAAAAGCAGCGAAATGGCTCAGAATTTGGCAAACATTTTGAAAAAATTTGGCAAAGATTTTATCAAAAATTTGTTTATAATTGTTAAACTTTAGTATTTTGAGTGCCCTAAGAGTTTTTGGTAGTGGTGAATCCATTTCCACTATCAAAAATGGATTCCAAACACTTCAACTACCTAATTTTTTGAATTTTATTTTACCAGATTCCAGCAAAATTCCACATGCTGGGTAGACAACTTCTTATTTTTATATTGAAATTAGGAATATTATAGTTTTGAAATAAATAAGTTTTTGAGTAATAATTAAAATATAAAAATAGAGAAAAATATGGTTTTTTAGTTTTAAATGGCTCTTTGTTCTTTAGTTTTGGGCAAGGCTTGAGACCACTCAAATAAGTGCATTTCTCCCTCTTGAGTTATATATACAGAGAAAGAGAGTGAGAGTGTGTGTGTGTTTCAAGGTTCATTAATGATGTTATGCTTGGTTGTTGAGCATGAATGTGTTGATGAATCAAATCCTTGTGTATGATGTTTGGTTACTAGTTGTAATCCTCACAAGAATGAGTTTGTGATTCATAAATAATTCTTTAAATAATGTTTATTTGTGATATCATGGATGTGTAATGGTATTTGTAATTAGAAATTCATGAAATATAGGTTATAGGACCTTAATGGATCTTAAACCGGTAAACTGGGTACCTACTTGTCCATTGGAAGAAACCTAGACAAAATGTCCAAGTAAACTAAGATAACTAGCATGAGATTTAAAAGCCTATGTGAATCTCAATTCTTAATGCAAGAGTAAAAGCCTTCAATTAGTGTGAAGATTTAGTGGAAAGAATCTTCATAGGATGTATGGCTCAAGTTGTTAGACATTTCACTTAATAACCTATAAACTAAAGGAATTTTGTTGAAAGGCTTATCTGAATTTGAGAGCATGAGTGATTAGGATCGAGGAGAAAGATAAATTTTGGGGATTTACCCTCAATGTCCCTTTTTTGTTTCTTCGAAAGAATCTTGGTTATGACTAAGGATTAAAGGAGTTGGTATGCCTTATAGGTTGACGTGGATCTCAAAATTCTTAGAAGGATTTGGGAGAAGTGCAAGGCCTATTAGAATCAATTCAAACATTAGAAAAAGGCTTATAAGCGAAACCGGAAGCTTGTCTTGTAGAACCATTTTGTGCAAAGAATCACTTTTATCGATTAGTGTTTAACGAGAAGGCACCCTCTGCATACTGCGTGAAGGAGAGACGTTGTGCTACAAGACACCTAGTCGTTCAATGTTTTCTAGTCTGGTCGGGTAAGTTTGAAAACTGAGAATCTCACTCACTTCTGCTTTCGAACTTAGATTTGGCGCTTTTGATTTACAATTTTTAATGGAGAAAATGCACACATATTGCTTCATTCCTTCAGTTTGTTAACATACACATGCGACTGATGAGTTGGGGAGAGACGTGACAGCAGACGTAGAGAAGATTGGTTACAATAGACGCAGAGGCGCTCGATTCTGCAATCTAACTGAGAGCAAGGAAGAATGTTTTTATGGCAAAACGAAACGAAAATTGCAGTGGAAGCTTGGTGAACCCAATGTGAAACAAATTAACAAGTAGCAGAAAACTGGTCCTAGTGGATTAACAAGGGCATGTTAAAACAAGTACAGTCTGTGTTTTTAGTAGATTTCTTGAATTTGAAATCGAATTTCAACAATATTTATATGCAATAAAGGGTGCTAGAATATAGATGAACACATAAGGTTTTACATTTTTTTAATGATGTTGTGAATGGATCTATTAAAATGAAGTGACTCTGGAGAGTCAATTGATGGACTCAGTCTTTGGGGTGAATTTCTCGAGGGAATTTTGTTGGTTATTTTCAAGTTTCACTGAGCACACATCTGCTAGCCTCGAGATCAGTTGCAGAATTGAATATGGAATTTTTATATGCTTTTTCAAATACCAAATTGTTGTATTGAGTTGACAGAATTCTTTCTTCTCATACAGTCGAGCCCAATTTTTATGGATGATTTCATAATTTTGCTAGCGTCAGAATATTATTAATCTTATTGTTCCCTTAGCTTTCTTGGTTGAACATATTCTGATGAGTGCAATTTATTGATTGAATGTTTTCAGTTCTGTTTCAGAGGCTGAGAAACGACCTTCTTTGAAAAATGAGCCATTGCTCGGACGCCTTGCACAGTTTTTGTTGAGTCTTGATTTTGTTTCGGTGAAGTTTAAAGTATACAATTTAAGAGTTTTGAAAACTAAGAAAGCAAAAAAAGATGGGTGGTTAGTAGAGTTTATGTAGATACATGGTATATTAAAGGTGCAAAGTTCAAATCTTTGGAAGATAATTTTGGAAGTTAGAAAGGCCATAATTTTACTTGCAATAGTTTGATTTTTTTCGAAATATTGTTGAAATTACTTTGTAATTGGGTGCATTTTCAGTGGTCGCTGACGTCTGGATAACTTGTATGTATTTCAAGAACCTACCACTCAGTTTAAATTAAAATGATCTAGCTTGTTCTTGACAATTTTGCGGAATTATTTACTTGAAAGTAGGGTATGAATTTTTACTATTTATGTGTCTTAACTTAATTTGTTCTTGTTGTAATTTAACATGTATGACAGCAACATAAGGCAACAAATAATCATTCAAACACAACAACGATTTTAATCTAGGAGTTCACCCGAAATCTCGTGGGCTACGTCTCCTTTGAGTTTTGTCATCATGACTCAACTCTTTGGGATTATGGCAAGTTTTTTTACAAGTAAATACTTAATTCCAATGAATACAAAAATGATCCAAAGGACATAAAATTCTATAAATATCCCTCAATTGGCTGTCCAAACTTTGAAAAACAACTTTAGGCTCTTATTGACACGACTCCTTCTGTTGGTGCACTAAGCTACTTTGACCTTCTAAATGGCACAAACTCCCTCAGATATCTGTTTCTGTCACTAAAACCACTCCTGTTGTATCCAATATACATCAGACATCAAATATCAACTCATAAATTGCTCAAATTGAGCACATCATTCCCCAAATAGGCTATCCTCCACGGTGTGCCGAGGGCTGCCCAAAACTTCACATCAGATTTTTGAGCTCTATAAGTTCTCAAAATGTTCTGAAACCACTTCCATTGTTCCAAAATGACTGAAATAGTCAAGATAGTGTTTTGGTTCATCAAAATTAGCCTTCGGCTGCTCCAGTTTTGCCTCAATCACCTATCGGTACCCCTTGGCACTAGGGTTAATGAAAATGTCTCTGCTGAGTTTTCGACCTCTAAAGGTCTTTAACACTTGCTGAAACCTCTGTAAATAGATTCATAATTATGTTTTTAGTCAAGAATGACCACTGGTTCACTGCAAATGGTCTCAAACAACTCTTTCTAAGTCCTGCACTGTTGCTGGCAAAAGCTGGCACTAATGGCCCCTGGAACTTTACTGAAGTTTTTCAGCTTTCAAGCGTTCTCTACAGGCTCTACAAACCATCTCATCAGATTTAGAACATCTGAATTATCCAATTTATACTATTGGAACTATGGAAAAGGACTCTAACTCCCCTGGTTAAGCCTCAAACTGAATTTGTCTCATGGTGGCCCTGACGACTCCTTCATCTTCCCTGAAGCAAAAGCTGCTGAAGATCACCTCTGTTAGACTTGAAACTTGTCCCAAAATTCTCAGGAGGTCAAAGAGACCCAAAATTGACTAAAATTTCATCCAATTTGGTTAAATAATGAGGGAGTTATGGCAAAAACCAATTTTGCCTAATGTCCCCTAAACAAACTCCACCAAATGTGGAGCAACTGAAGATAGCTAGAGTCAAATTTGGTGAAAAGCCCCAAATCTGGGCACGCCCTCCAGATTCGGCAGAACCGCCAACCGTTACATTAAATTCTAGGCCAGCTGGTCACATGTACCGGGCCTCCGGAACCGTCGTCGTTATAATAGCTATCCATGGCATTCAAAACGAGATGGGTGGTCACATGGACGAACACACCGCGGCAATTTAAACTGTAACCGCTGGTTTTTTAAGCTCCTGGTCCTCCACGTTAGGGCTTATGGTGACATAATGTGGGGGCTGGCCCCCTTTACCGTCGAAATGAGTTTTGTTTAACTTTAAATAAATCTCATAACCATAATGTGGGCTGGTAACCAGTTGACCCGAGGTCGAATCTTGTAAGTCACAAAAAATTTTTCCATACGAAATTTCCTCCAGCATGGGGCGACGTGGCGGCCTCCAGGGTTTCCACGTGGCACCCATTGATTGGCCCAATTCCAAAAAAGTCAAATGAACTTCGAATAAACAACTGTCACTTGTCCGCTTCTGATAAGACCGAATGGAATATTTCAGGGAATATTTCAAGGAATATTCTAGGAATATTCTTTTTTAAAATTTTTCCAATGTTGGAAAGTCAAACTTGGTCAACTGAATTTTGGTGTTCACTGGAGACTTCAAACCTGAATAAATTTCGCATACGACCTCCGTTTTGTGAACCGTTTGCGGCGCTAGAATCGCAGCGACGAGACCTTTCCAGTCGTTTAAATTGAAATGAGTTTTTAACACTTTCATTTTTGAAAAATTTGCATAACTTGGATATGATCTCTTGATCACACTTCCCAAATGAGAAGCTTTTGGACCCCAAAAGCTCTCTAGAATACTGAAACTAATCTGTACAGCAAATAAGAGTACTGCACCCTCTTCTCTTTAGCCTCAAAACACTTGCCCTGCATGGCTAGTGAATTTGAACCACAACTATAAACCAATTCACACTTCCCTTCCTCGATGCTTGTCCTCCTGTCAAGAGTTGTCTTTCTTGCACTCACTTAGAAAAATTATGGCTAGAAATTTGCAGAAGTAAACTGTACATTGTTGCCTTGATCAATGATCCAAAGTGGCTCAAACAAACCAGATATTATAGCATAAAATACATATATACAACCGAAATTTGCATATGAACAAAATGAGTACGTCTTACTGTACCAAGAAGTCCATCCACTTCTTACCAAACCACCTCCATGGCGACTTTTGCTGCTGCAACTCTTCCTCATGTGAAACTTCCATTTTCACATCAATAATGGAATCCGCAGTTCCACTTGTGTCAATCTTCCCGTCCTCTTGCTGCATGTGCTTTGGATGACTAGTTGGATGCAAAGTCCAACAATGAGAGACGTCATGTCCCTTCTTTTGGAAATATGTGCAAAACTTATGCACTTTATTTAAAAGTTGTCTTTGCCTCATCTGCTTCCTATATGCTTTCTTCCTCATCCAGCATCTCGAAACAACATGGTTAAATCCACCACAATATGTACATCAAATATTTCTTCCATTTAAGCATGTAAAATTATCATGCTTTGCAGAAACACAATCAAATTGATCATGAGAATATTTATACCTCTTGTGTTGCTTTGAATGTTCATCCTTTTTGTCTTCATGAGAAGATGAACTAGTAGAGGCTACAGCTTTCATTTGCAGACTAACATCACCGTTCTTGTCTTGAAAACTTTATGAACTTCAATGCTTTCCATAAGCTGCATGTTTACCATCTTCTTGCTGCAACAAAGGCTTAAAGCAATGGCAATCATTTTTGAAACAAATTTGACATATTTTCATCTTAGAACTTGGAATAAAGGTTCTCTTTGAATTTGCCTCACATGCTTTCATGTTTTTGGAGTCTTTGCCATTAAACTGCACATAACCAAGACCAAGATTCTTGGGTCATTCCTCAACTGAAATGGGATCAACCATGCCTTGTGCATGCTTGCCTAACCCTTTTCCTTCATAGCCCATTTTAATCATTAATTTGGATCCTATACCCCTCATATGTTTTTCGAAAGAACCAACACATATTTCTAAAGAGGAAACTGAAGACAAGTTAGAATGGATTGCCTTTTCCTCATGCATTCTCTTGGTCAAAGCCTCTTGTGCTTGATTGAGTTGCCTCTCCATATCATGCAATATTTGAAGAATTGTTTCCTTCTCTTCCTTCATGGCAAACAACTGTTCACAAAGCTCAGTGCTTTATCATTTATCCTCAAACTAAATCTGCACCATGTCCTTCAATATAATAAAGTCACGCTTCATATCATCATCGAAGAATCTTGTAAAGGAGGAAACTTCACTTGTAGAAGTTGTCATTATGATGTCAATGAACAAATTAACTTCAACAAAGTTCTCAAAACTTTCAAAACCGAATGGTTGTATAGACAAACTCTTATTCAAACAGCCAAGCAACAAACAAACTCCAAGAGCTTATTAACAAACAATTGTCAAGAGGGTTTGTGTTCCAATGGAGACCTTAAGGTACTTTGGGGTAAGGAAGAAGCCTTCAACTCTATCTTCCCTTTTTTTCTTTCCAAGACTTAGCGAATCAGTAGCTATCCCAAAATCTCAAGCAAACTCAAACAACAATCAGTTTGCAAACAGTAAAACAATCAATCTTTTACACTGTTTAAACACCTTTTAAGCTATACAATCAAGCAACTAAGTGCTCTGTCAAGCAAGAAACTAGGCTCCGGTACCAACCTGATCTGATAGTGGTCTGGATAAATTGTATGTATTTCAAGAACCTACCACTCAATTTAAATTAAAATGATATAGCTTGTTCTTGACAATTTTGCGAAATTATTTACTTGAAAGTGGTGTATGAATTTTTATTATTTATGTGTCTTAAATTAATTTGTTCTTGTTGTAATTTAACATGTATGATAGCAACATAAGGCAACAAATAATCATTCAAACACAACAACAATTTTAATATAGGAGTTCACCCAAAATCTCATGGGCTATGTCTCCTTTGAGCTTTGTCATCATGACTCAGCTCTTTGGGATTCTAGTAAGTTTTTTTACAATTAAATACTTAATTCCAATGAATACAACAATGATCCAAAGGACTTAAAATACCATAAATATCCCTCAATTGGCTGTCCAAACTTTGAAAAACAACATTAGGCTCTTGTTGAATTGACTCCTTCTGTCGGTGCACTAAGCTAATATAAGCTTCTAAATGGCACAAACTCCCTCAGAAATATGTTTCTATCATTGAAACCACTCCTAATGTATCCAATATACATCAGGCATCAAATATCAACTGATAAATTTCTCAAATTGAGCACTACATTCCCCAAATAGACTATCCTCCACAGTTTGCCCAGGGATGCCCAGAACTTCACATAAGCTTTTCAAGCTCTAGAAGTTCTCACAATGTTTTGAGACCAATTCCATTGGTTCCAAAATGACTAAAATAGTCAATATAGAGTTTTGGTTCATCAAAAATAGCCTCTGGATGCTCCAGTTTCTCCTCAATCACCTATCGGCACCCCTTGGCATTAGGGTTAATGAAAATGTCTCTGTTGAGTTTTAGACCTCTAAAATTATTTAACACTTTCTTAAACCTCTGTAAATAGATTCAGAATGATGTTTTCAGTCAATAATGACCACTATTTCACTGCAAATGGTCTCAAACAGCTCTTTCTAAGCCCTGCACTGCTGCTAGCAAAAGCTGGCACTAATGGTCCCTGGAACTTTAATAAAGCTTTTCAGCCTTCAAACGTTCTCTACAGGCTCTTCAAACCATCTCATCAGATTCAAAACATTTTAATTGTCCAATTTAGAATATTGAAACTCTGGAAAAGGATTCTAACTCCTCTGATTAGGCCTCAAACTAAATTTCTCTCATGGTGGCCCTGATGGCTCCTCCATCTTCTCTAAAGAAAAATATGTTGAAGATCACCTCTGTTTGACCTGAAACCTGTCCCAAAATTCTCAAGAGGTCAAAGAGACCCAAAATTGACTAAAATTTCATCCAATTTGGTTCAATAATGAGGGAGTTATGGCAAAAACCAATTTTGCCCAATGTCCCCTAAACAAACTCCACCAAATGTGGAGCAACTGAACATAGCTAGAGTTAAATTTGGTGAAAAGCCCCAAATCTGGGAGCGCCCTCCAGATTCGGTGGAACCGCCAACCGTTACATTAAATGCTAGGCCAGTTGGTCACATGTACCGAGCCGCCAGAACTGTCGCCATTATAATAGCTATCCGTGGCATTTAAAACGAGATGGGTGGTCACATGGACGAACCCACCGCAGCAAGTTAAACTGTAACCACCGGTTTTTTAAGCTCCTAGTCCTCCGCGTCAGGTCTTATGGTGACATAATGTGGGGGCTGGCCCCCTTTACCATCGAAATTAGTTTTGTTTAACTTTAAATAAATCTCATAACCGTAATATGTAAGAAACAATGTGCAACCCGCCCGGTCGGGCATGTGGGTTGGTAACCAGTCGACCCGGGGTCGAATCCTGTAAGTCACAAAAAAATTTTCCATACAAAATTTCCACCAGCCTGGGGCCACGTGGCCGCCTCCGGGCTTGCCACGTGGCACCCGTTGATTGACCCAATTCCAAAAAGTCAAACGAAATTCGAATAAGCAATTGGCACTTGTCTGCTTCTGATAAGACCGAATGGAATATTCCAAGGAATATTTCGAGGAATAGTCTAAGAATATCCCTTGGAATATTCTTTTTAAATTTTTCCAATGTTTGAAAGTCAAACTTGGTCAACTGAATTTTGGAGTTTACTGGAGACTTCAAACCTGAATAACTTTTGCATACGACCTCCGTTTTGCGAACCATTTGCGGCGCCAGAATTTTAGCAACGAGACCTTTTCGCTCGTTCAGATTGCAACAAGTTTTGAAAACTTTCATTTTTGAGCAATTTGCATAACTTGGATATGATCTCTTGATCAATTCCTTAGATCAAACACCAAAGGTCACCGCTCACAAACAGATCACAGATCAGTACACCAGTATTTGACGTGGTCAAAACCCTTGAAGAGGGAAACAATCCACCGTCTGAGCCAACGCGGTCACTTCAGGTAATTTATTAATATAAAGAGAAAATTTACATAAGCTTCTTTCATAAATGGTTACCGGACAAATGACCCTCCATGCTCTTTCAATAGAGATCATGGACCAGTAAGGTGTAGCCACGGATCAAGTGTCGGTAATACTAAGAGATTCAACCATCAGATCACTACATATCGTGACCGTCAGATTATAATTTACAAATTTACATAGTAAAGAAACACAATTTACCTGACTATACATTAGACCAAGTTATACTTAGTTATTTCCTGTGTCAGGAATATCCTAAAATCCCCCCTTAAGAAAAACTTGGATAGGAACGAAGGATTTACAAAGGTGACACAATAGGAGACTATTTCCTATGTGTCGAAATATCCTAACAAAGTCAACAAAGACATGCTCCTTAACATCCAATCATGTTTGCAAAATGCTAAAAGCAAAATTTAATTCTTTGAGATAGAGTCTAAGTTTCAGCAAGATGAATTACATGAATTACAAAAGAAGAATTTTGAACATGTTCATGTTCAGACTAATAGTTTTTTTGAGCCTGATCATCAGCCAGAGAATGATCATAGAAATGAAGTGTTTACAGGAGAAAATTTGGATGTGGTTAGAATTTCTAATGTGAAATTACACAAAATAAACACAAAACTGGTTTGGGTTATAACAATTATGTATCTTCTCGCATTCCATATTTCACTAAACCTATAAAATTTTGAAGTGCAATAATTTTGGATGGTGTAGTTCCATAAAAAGTTGATAGATGCCAACGGTGTAACAGAGTTGGACATGTGAACTACCGGTGTTTTGATCTTCACCAATTCGAGCATTATGGAAAGTGAAATCACCAGTAAAAAAGATGTTCCAAAAAGAAGAGTATTGCAAGAGAGAAGCTAAGTTTTGGATGGATTTCTTATTGGGAATGGACGAAAGCAACCAAGAAGATCTACAAGTCGTATCGAAAAATTTGTTCAAGAGTGTTGACGAGTCTTGCAGTGATGACGAATATTTCTCACTTCGTATCCCACAAGGGGGGATTTTTTGGTAGTCTACTATAGGTTCGAGTTCGAGATGTCAAGTGAGCCTGAGTCAGAGATCTACATCCTGATCCACAACCTGTATCAATTAGAGCCAGAGTTGTGAGACTTCAGTTGATTGAGTTGTTTATGAGTGAACACTTCCAGAGTCATAATTGTTAGAGGAACTGCTGTGATAGTTCCAGAGTTTGTGGTCATATTAAAACCACTTTTTTTTGTTGTTCTGATAATTGCTATGTAGGTTCCAAAATCGGTGTTCGTTGAGACTTTGAGTTCTCCCATTTTCGGTTTGTGGTCATCCTTAAAAACCATTTTTGAGAGATATTCAACTCTTGGCTGAGATGCATTTCTACATTCTAAGATCTCATTCTTGGACTTTGGTATATCCCTTCGGATTAAGAGGGGAATGTTAGACAACTAATCCTCGGGTTAGTTTGTGTTAGGGTAATTGGTTGTTAGAGTCCAAGAAACCTCGGGAATTGATTCAACGGTTTCCTGATGTATTTATATGTACACATCGTACATTATTCTTTGTGACACATTCATTAATATATTGTTGAGTTTGTTTCCAGTTTGTGTGTTAACATATGGTTGCTCAACTTGAATCAACAATTGCGAAAACAACTTGTACTCAACATTTTCTTATCAATTGAAGGGATTTCTTAATTTTTCCATCGTTACTGGTTTGCAGTTTATGGACATATTGGAAGGAGCTTCAAATTTCAGTGCAAGGAAGGAGAGGATTATACTGATATTGGAGGAGAATGAGGTGTGGCATGTCACACATAATGTGTGTGTTATTCCTCAATGATCCTAATGGAAATTCAACCATGGTATTTTCCCACAAATGGTATTTACCCATGGTAATGTAACTAAAAAAGGCTGCAAATAACAAGCCTCTTTTGTAAGAGGTAGGTTCTAGCACAATGTAGTGGCAATTGTCATTTTCTAATCTAATAAAAATTAGTTCCCAATTTATTTTCTGGTTTGGTTTATTGTTTCTCTCTAGTTTGATTTATTGTTTCTCTTTTCCTGTTTCGGCAATTAATCAGATATTGGGCCCCCAAGATACAGATCATTCAGAGCTTGGGGCCCAATGATCCGAATGGAAATTCACCCATGGTATTATCTGCCCATGGTATTTTCCCATCCATAGTATTTACCCATCGTAATGTAACTAAAAAAATGTTATAAATAATAAACATCCTTTTGTAAGAGGCAGGGTCCAACACAATGTAGTTACAGCCGTAATTTTCTGATCTAATAAAATTTAGTTCCCAATTTATTTTTTGGTTTGGTTTTGTTTCTCTATGGTTTGGTTTATTGTTTCTCTATGATTTGGTTTACTGTTGCTCTTTTCCTGGTATGGAAATTACTCATATATTGGTAGCAGCGTCGTTGATAGCTTCAGCCTTGGTAGCAACACAAGGAGATATTGAACACATGGAGGGGTTACACCTGGGATATTATAACATCTTTTAGCTTAGCCATTACTGACACTGTTAGTGGACACACTATTTTTGTCAAATTTCGAGTTTCGAATTCTGGTGATTTGTGAAGTTGTGAAAAAGAAATTGAAAAAAAAATCGAATGTAGGATGCAATCGATCCATATTGTCTTTTCTTTTCTTACTAAAAGTGTGGTGTGACATATTGACTCTAACTCACAATGTTTCAGGGCACCACGCAAAATCCTCCCTCATTTACATTGATGTCTTTCATCGTGATGGATCTAATATTTTGAGTCTCCAGGAAATCAGATCTGGTCCCTCGAATGTCACTGATATTATTATTCCTCTTTTTATTTCTAGTTACAATTGTGACCGGGGATGAGTAGATACCTCCATGATAAACTCACTCCGTCTACATGTTCAATGGCTCTGTTGGATTGTGAAATAGGGAGATATATATGTAGGAGAAGAGACTAGACCATTAATTGGATCCTCAAATCATGGATTATTAGTAAGGCTCTCGTCAATGAGACACCCACTAGAGGAGTATCAACCAAATACATTGTTATCGACACAAATACAGGCTAAAGCACACTCACACACCATCAATATGGTTCACCTTGTGACACTACAGAGCAACACTCAACTGAGTTATTCCATGCATCATCAAACACACCATTCATTTTTCTCCTCAACATTCTGTGTACTTAAGGATCTCGCTTCCCCTTTCAAATGACCTCCATGCACAAGATATCACTCACCCAGCAACCATTCCACAGATTTTTCGATCAAGTAACCAAGAATACATATATCTGTAGCGGGGTCTCCATGATTCCCTTCCTTTTGATTTATAAAACTCTCAGCAGTGAAGGATCAAATTGTAACCAAGCCCTTGCTAGCCCATCCTTACTCAATATTTTCCACTCCAAGTCGACCAGCAAATCCAGGAATTCCAAAGCATAGGGTTATGTTCAACCACACTGTCATCCTCATCTAATAGCTCATCTTTTGCATGAAAATTTGTAAGGTATTCTGATTTTTTAAGTTTGATTATGTGAATTTCACACTAAAAAACGTGAACCTTAAATACAAAACTTTATTTTCTCTTTGAAAAATAAAAAATATCTATTATTATGGGTTCTCGCACTCTACAGTCAACTTCCATAGTTCGATTTGCAGGGTAGATGAGAAAAATTAAAGCAGTGGTGATAACGACTCCTGGAGATGTAGATGTTCTACAACTACAAGTTGTAGATGATCCTCAAGTCAACAACGATGAAGTTCTGATGAAAATATCAGCAACGCCAATGCATAGGGTAGATACCCTCCAAAGGTGAGGTGTGTACCCTTCTCCTAGAGGCACACTGCCTTATCTTGACCTTGAATGCTCAAGCATTAATGAAGTTGTCGTTGAAAATGTACAGACTTGGAAATTTGTTGATAGGGTTTGCACACTTCTTGGAGGAGGGTATGCAGAAAAGGTGGGAGTTCCATCTAGACAAGTATTTCTTGTTCCAAAATCAATTTCATTACATGAAGCCACAACCCTTCCATATTTTGCATGCACTGTGTGGTCTATAGTTTTTATGAAAAGTTACTTGTCCATAAATGAGAACTTCCTAGTGCACGAAGTCTCTAGTGGGATTGGAACTTTTGCTATTCAAATAGCCAATTATTTTGGGAGTAAGAAGAGAGGACATCAAGATTGGAAAGGAAACAATTATTTTTTTTTGATAAGAGGTTATATTTGGGTTAGGTGTGAGGTTGCTATTTTTTACATTCATACTCATCCTCAATATTACAACAATATTTTGTGTGTTCATTGCAAGAAAAATTTTGGACAAGTTTTAACATCATGTTGGAGTTTCCATACTGGTTATTGCAGTGGTCTTCACAATATATGTTCTACTTCTTCTTCCTCTCACATTTAGAAGGGATCCTAGAATATTCCCTCAAAATGCACACCCACTTGAGCATGAAGCAAGTTATAGGTGGGAAGACTCCACATCGACAATTACCTATTACAAAATAATGGTATTTCAGTGAAGAAAAAGTATTATGATACGTGTACGTTGTATCGTCCTATGTTTCCACTAATCTATATAAAATAATTAAATAAGCATTTGAATCATCATTTCCCATGGGTAGGGAAATCTATTGAGTTGTGAAACTACTCCTATTGCTTTATGTATGTTAAGAAAATTGTGGCAACATATGATGTTATATTCTAGAAAGTTATGTAAAAAAACACTTGCATCAATTGTGATTATATGGTACACATTACTTTTAGTTTCGTTTGTTGGTGGACTTACAAAAATGCAGCTCTATCTAATCAGGACAAATCAAAATTTATAATATAAACATGATAAGGGAGCAAATCCTTACAACCAAGTAATACACAATTTCAAAGAATTTTTTTTTACAAGCATTCCACCATGGAGGAATTTTCAATCTTTTACAACCTCTCGCTGGATAGTGAAAATTTATAAAGATAAGCCATGTTGTCTTTACCAGATAGATAGAAAAGTGATCTTGAGGTCCATTACACAATATATCTATCCCTGAACCCTCATTCATCATGGTTATGGGTCAACCACACAATCCCCTTTCCCAATGAAGTCCATTTGCTCGGCCACACATTTTTCACCTCACAGTTGTCCCACTAGCATCACTAATCCAGGTGGATATTGGTGGCCACCTGCCTATTCCACTTGGACCCCCACCATTGTTTCTTTCAGTTTTTCAGTTTCCTTAATTATAACACAGTTTATTATTTTTAGTAGTTTTTTGGGTCTTAAACTTCTGGAGCTGTTTTGAGGCCCTAAACCATGTTTTTTGGGAAGACCGAGAAAAACATCTAATCCATCAAAAGTTGTAGTCCTTGGATAGATATTTCTAACAAGGTATTGAACGCGTTAAATGGAGATCATATGCTAAATTTACATCCCCGGGAAGTTGATGTACCAAGTTACCCAAACATGGCCCATAGTTTCGGGGTTTCATCTCCTAGGGTTAGGTCTTTGGATGTTTTAGGGTTTTCCATTGTTCCTCAATAACAAATAGGCCTTCAAGCCTCATCGTAACACAGTTCATAGGCCTGTAGACGCCACATCTCTTCTCAGAGATAAGCTACCAACACCCTAGCTAGTTTATTTACATTTTGTATGTAAGCATATTTCAGCTATTTATTATTAATGAAATGAAGTTTTATTTTTGTTGCATCTCTGTGTTTATGTCTTTTGTGTATTTCATTGTGTTCTTGTATAAATCTGGATCACTGGTATCAGAGCGGTCTATTCTTTCTCAATCCTTCTTTGCATGTCCCCAACAAGGTTGGGGTATAAGAAGTTAGGGCTCGATCTGGTTGAACCTTTGCAAGATCAGCCTGCACATGGGGGAAGAAAACAAAGATGAGGGAGCAGAAGATCCTATCAAAATATTTCTTGAGGAGGCCCTCAAGAAACAAAAGAACGTGATGATGGATAACTTTGCCTAGATCCTTCAATTTCTTCCTGCTGGTGGCGCATCTACATCCAGCAGCCACTCTTGAGGTGCCACTCCTTTTAATGTACAAGTAAACTTTGACATTCCCATATTTGAGGGCTAAATAGATGCAGGCATCGTATGTATATAGTTGAATCTATTAAAAGGATATTTCTCGGTTCATGAATTTTCTGACCGAGAAAGGATTACTTTTGCACTCCCCAAAGCCACCCCCATGTCAAGGACTGGTGGGAAACCTACTAGGATAAAAAGGGCGAGGGGGAACCCTCTCTGTTTTCGGCCGCACCCACTTGGAATTCTTTCCTAGACGTCATCAAGGAACAATATTATCTTGTGCGGAGCTATGAGGGAAAATACATACAATGGACTACGCTACGGCAATAAAGGGTTCAAGATGTGCATGAGCTGATGAATATGTTTCATACCCTGCGCACAAATTTGGGTATCAAATATTTGGAGAAAAATTTGGTGCTAAAGTACCGTGGTTTTCTACACAGATACATTCAGGAGGAAATGGATATTCTCTATATCTCCTCACTTGGTGCGGCATATTGGTATGCTGCCAAAATGAGCAAAAGTTCAAACAGAATAAGCGATACTTTGGAACTGTGAATCAAAAGCAAGGGCAAGGTGCCCCCAAACAACAGAACAAAGGAAAAGCCAAGGAGGGGTGGCCCAAGACAACGCGCCAAAGCATCAAGCAAAGAAAAA
Source organism: Pinus albicaulis (assembly GCA_034641835.2). Classification (NCBI taxonomy): domain Eukaryota; kingdom Viridiplantae; phylum Streptophyta; class Pinopsida; order Pinales; family Pinaceae; genus Pinus; species Pinus albicaulis. The sequence goes on from MU968317.1 coordinate 21,405,636, forward strand.
CACCGCGAATCCAAATAAGGGCACAGGGAAGTGGTGTGAGTTCCATAAGATATCCACTCACAACACAAGTGAGTATCGGACCAAGCAACCACTGATGGCCGAGTTGAAGGCTTCTGAATCGGATGCATGCTCCAAATATGAATCAAAACGTGACAAGGGGAATGAAAAACGGAAGTATATTATCGATGCGGAGCCCAACACCACTGTCACCACCACAAAGATCCAGAAGGAGGAACCAGAAGATCCAGAGGAGGGGGAGTGCCTCTTCCATTCCCATATGTGGGTAAAGGGTTCCTCTCTACAGTTCATTATCAACAGTGGGAGTCAAAAGAACCTCATCTCAATAGAGGTCATGAAGCGTTTGGGCTTGCTGACCACAACACACCCATAGCCGTACAACATTGGGTGGCTTCATCAAGGATGGGATCTTCGCGTCAGCCAGCAGTGTCGCCTTCCCTACAACATCAAGCCCTTCATGGATGAGGTATTATGTGAAATTGCTCCTCTTGATGTTTCTGATGTATTATTAGGCAAACCATACTTGTGGAAGCAACATGTTTTGTATGAGTCGTGATCTCATGTTGTTATTCTTACTTTAGGAAATAAGTTGTACAGGATATCGGAGGTAGCACCGCCTACCGCCATATTTTTGGTTACTGCAAAACAGTGCAGTAAGCTCATTTAAAAAATCAAGAAATTTGTTTTCCTAATGGTCCGCCCTTAGGGAAAGAATAATATTATGGCCAAGACCTCCAGACAGGGCTCCTCGACATGGAAACAATAGATGGACAAGGTCGTGGAGTATGAGGACATCTTCACCTCCCTTGCAGGGGTGCCTCTGCACTGTCAGGTCAAGCACTCCATTGATCTGAGCCCATGTGCGTTGCTGCCCAATGGACCAATCTATCAGCGCTCTATTATGGAGAATGATGAAATCAAGAGGCAGATTCAGAAATTGTTGCAGAAAGGTCACATCCGATCGAGTTCATCGCCCTGTGGGAGCCCAATCGTGTTGGTGCAGAAGAAGGATGGGACTTCGAGACTTTGTATTGACTATCGGGCGCTGAACAAGATCATTGTCCAGAATAGGTACCCGATCCCACGAATTTATGACCTTCTAGATCAACTCAAGGCGGAGAAATATTTTAGTAAGATGGACTTGAATTCTGGGTATCACCAAGTACCAATCAAACCCTCTAATGTGTGGAATATTGCCTTCAAATCCAAGGAGGGCCTTTTCGAATGGTCGGTCATGCCTTTGGGGTTGACGAATGCCCCCACAACCTTCATGAGGCTGATGGATGACATCTCATGACCATTCATCAACTCATTTGTAGTGGTGTACTTAGATGGCATCCTGATCTTCAACTAGACTTAGGAAGAGCACCTCCACCAAATCCGACAGGTCAACCAAACATTGCGGAAACACATGTTGTGTGCCAATTTGGAGAAGAGAACTTTTGGCATGGCCTAGGTTCAGTATCTAGGATACATTATTGATGAGCGGGGGTTCATGTGGATCCAACCAAGATCCAAGTCATTCAAGATTGGCCAACCCCAACCACTCTAACAGAGCTCCACAACTTTTTTTAGCTTGCCAATTTTCTACTGTAGGTTCGTGTTGGGATTCTCTCATATCACTTGGCTCTTGAGTCAAGGCACCAATTGAGGGGTGAAAGCAAAATTATTTTGGTATGAATCTCAATAAAAGGAATTCGTAGAGTTGAAGCATTGCCTCTGCTCTGCACTAGTGCTCACATTACCAGACTTGCAACAACCATTTGAGATTGAGACAGATGCCTCTGGCTATGCTATTGGGGCAGTTCTTACTCAACAGGGGCATCCAGTGGCATATCACAGTGAGACACTTTCTGACAGAGTCCAGAAGTATCCTACTTATGAAAAATATATGTATTCTATTGTGTAGGCTTGTCGAAAATGAAATCATTACATTTTGGGAAAGGAAACGGTCATCCACACAGACCATTGACCCTTGCAGTTCATACAGACACAAGGGAATTTGCAGAATGATCGCCATCAGAAGTGGTCCACATACCTGCAACAATTTCATTAGAACATCAAGTACAATAAGGGAAACACCAATAATGTTTCATATTACCTTAACCAAACACCGATCGTGGCACTAACCATTGTGCTCAACTATTCTGGGCATGAGACTTCCGATTGGCCGCTTCTCTACCAAAGTGATCCAAAATTCGGCCACACATACAATACGCTCTTGGAGGGTAAGGGAGTTATAGATTTTCACCTTCATGATGCCCTGCTATGTCACCTAGGAAAACTTTGTGTTCCTTCAAGCGAGCATGCCAAGATGATTTGGGAAGCGCACTACAGTTGGGTCATTGGGAACTTCGGGGTCGAGAAAACATTGGCAGTACTACAGAAGTATTTCTATTGTCCAAACCTTCGACAGGAAGTCAAGAAGTACATCACGTCCTGCACTGCATGTGCCATTTCCAAACCGAACATCAAGAAGCAAGGCCATTTACTTAACTTCCTACCCCTAGTCAACCTTGGGAATCCATATCCATGGATTACATGTCGGGCCTTCCTTCTACTAAGCATGGCAATGACTGTATTTTTGTGATCGTTTACAGATTCTCGAAGATAGCCATTATGACTGCCTACAAGAATAATATCACAACAGAAGCCATTGCTAAACTATTCTTTGAATGACTGTGGGTACACTTTGGGATCCCACAATCTATCATCTCATATTAGGACATCAGGTTCCTTAGTAATTTTTTGTCCAACCTCTGGTCGATGCTAGACAACAAGTTCACCAAGTCTACAACTTTCCATCCACAAACTGATGGCCAAACAGAGGTCGTCAACTGGATGATTGTACACATTTTTGGCATGTACAACTCAAAGCTTCCACGCACATGGGATGAGAGCCTCCCCTATGTACAACACATCTATAACCAGGCTCTCCATAGGTCAACCAGACACAACCCTTTTCAGGTGGGCTTGGGAGTCCAGCCACTATGTCCCATTGACGTAGCCATGTCACTTGCGGCTACTCAGGCAGATTCAGCTCATGTCCAGTCTGAGGATGACAAGGCGAACAGCTTCATTGAGCGCATTTATCACATCTTCCAACAAGTTCATGATATATTGGACAGAGCCAATGCTAAGTACAAGCAATGACATGATAAACATTGGGTTACACACAACTTCTAGGTGGGCGATAAAGTGTGGCTACATTTACAGAAGGAGCGCCTTGCTGGACCCCACCGCAAGCTTTGCTCGCTTCAATATGGGTCATACACCATCACCAAGGCTATAGGGGAAAATTAATTTGAGTGCAGTTATCCATCATTCCTTGGTCTGCACCCAATGTTCAATGTGGACCACCTTCCGCCCTACTTTCTACCTCTACTAGACACATCTGGCATGGAAGAAAAACTCACACCAACAGAGTTAAACCTATACTGCATGGAACAAGCCACAACTGATCAGATCATGGATACACATATCCATCACACCCGAAAACAAAGGATCCCGATATATCGAGTTATCAAAGCAGGCCAACTCCTTCACCAAGGAAAGTGGCTCACCAGGGACCAATTTCAGCAGAAGTTTCCTCATCTCAGGGAGGAATTCAACGCAATGGGGACCATTACTTCCTAAGGGGGGAGGAATGATCCAGGTGAATATTGGTGGCCACCTACCTATTCAACTTGGATCCCCACCATTTTTGCTTTCAGTTATTCAGTTTCCTTAATTATAGCATAATTTACTATTTCTAGCAGTTTTTCGGGTCCTGAACTTCCGGAGTCGTTTTGAGGCCTTGGATGACGCTTTTTGGGAAAATTGGGAGAAACATGGTAGTTCCTCTAATGTTTCTCACACAAAAATTTGTAGTCCTCGGATAGATATTTCTAACGAGGTATTGAGCGCGTCAAACAAAGATCATATTCCAAAGTTACGTCCATGGGAAGTTGATGTACTAATTTGCCCAAATGGGGCCCATAGTTTTGGCGTTTCATCTCCTAGGGTTAGGTATTTGGATGTTTAGGGTTTTCCATTGTTTCTCAATAATAAATAGGCATTCGAGCCTCATTGTAATACAGTTCAGAGGCCTGTAGCCACCACATATCTTCTCAGAGATAAGCTACCAGCGCCCTAGCTAGTTTATTTCCATTCTGTTTGTAAGCATATTTCAGTTATTTGTTATTTGTTATTAATGAAATGAAGTTTTATTTTTTTTGCATCTCAATGTTTATGTCTATTTCTATATTTCATTATGTTCCCGCATAAATCTAGATCAATCTAGGGTATCTCTATCCCCGACTCTTCGTTCATACATTGCACCATTAATATCCCCAGGAGGTAACCCAACGTTCCATGGCCCTGTTCCTTGAGGTTGAACTGGTTTTTAACCCATTTTAGGCTTAGCCAGAGGTATGTAAGGGAAATGGAGCAGTTCTAGAACCTTATTCGTAGGATTTCCTTGTCAAGGCCACGGTCAGTTTCTCAAAGTGTCAATATTGTGCCAGCAGCACTAGGATTTGTGCCACATTTTCATCCCCTGAGCCCATATCACTAACCAGAAGTTCTTGTAACTTTAGGAGAGGATAAATAAAATTAAAACAAATACATGGAAGTAATCACATCATCAAGAACTCATCCAACCCCACCCATCCATGACAGGAATTTCGTCAAACATGTCACAAATATTGCATCTACAGGTGTAAACAACAAAATTAAACATGGGAGACTAATACTTATATCAGAATCGCTAAGAAGAATTTCTCAATTAAATAATAAGCTGCAACACAATCTATTTTACCATATATACATTGTATATTCATTTAAAAGCAAAGACATAGATAGAGCCATACATCATCACTAATAAAATACAAGCTTATAACCAACATAATAGAAACAAAAATATCATGGATATAACATCAATGAAATCAACATAATAACCAGTACATTTGCATACCAAATACCAAAGGAATGAGCTTCTCATTAATGAGTTTAAAAACCAACCGGAGATGGGACTTCCACATTCCACCCAACCATAGATTGGCTTAGCCAAATCTCTCCAACCAATCGCCCTCGTGCCATATTCCAAGCATGAATATGGGACTTAAACCAAAAAACCAAACAGGCCATCCCGAGTCTAAACCACCTCACCCTCATCAATCATAAACCAAGCTTTACCATGATCTACACTTGATCATTAGTCCAACACAAGCATGGATATCACTGGATTCTCTCTGCGTAACCGTGAGGAATTTTCCTGTCTCCTAGTCTTTTAGGCTTTACTACAACCTACAGTATGGATCAGGGGTCACTAGGCCCTAAACCAAGACGTACTATCTAGGCTTTATCGCAATCCTAAACCTGAGATTCCTAGGCCTGAATGGAGATCAAACCACCTCTAGGCTTTACCTTATATCCCACCATTCACTATTCAAGGATTCCTAGGACTACCAAGGCAACACACTATCAGGATTTACGCTAACCCACAATTTGTTTCAGGGGTTACTAGGACATGTGCTATATCAATTCGGAGATCCACCCCACTCAGCTTCGAATCCATCCAGTAATTCGGCTAAACAAAAACATGAGAACTCCACAACACCATGACCATCCAGAAATGTCAAGGCTAGGATGAATACATTTTCACACCTAACACAACACATGCCAAGATAACAAAGAACCACATGCAATACAATGCATGCCAAATATAGCAAAGAAATCATACATGCAATTCAATACTTGCAAAGCATCTAGTTGTAGTTGCTTGATTCTTGTTCCTCCTTGCTTTCTTCCTCCTTCATCATGCTTTCTTGCCTTTTTGCTCCTGTGCAAAAGTTCTCCAAAAATCAAGTGTCCAAGAGTGAGAGAGAGAGAGAGATAATAATGAGATATCGCCAAAAAAATCACTGACAAAAGGTAGCCAAAGCTTTCTAACCGATCCTCGGAAGACTTTTTATCAATGATGGCTCTATTTTCTTCATTTTCCTCCTCACATGCAACATGTGACATTTCATCTCCCTTTTTTCCTAATTTCCATTACTTTCATAAATAAATGTGCCAAAAATAGTTTTTTCCCCTTTAATGCCTTGGCCATAGCCTTTTCCAATTTAATTTAGCCTTAATAACCGAAATGAACACGCTTATACTAAATGATGGATATCACTGGATTGCTCAACATTCAGCTTGGAATAAGTGTCACATTAACCGTGGTTATTATTTTTAAATTTATTACATGGAATTTTCACAAGGGCTGCTACAGAACCCTCCCCCTTGGGGGACACCGTCCTCAATGTTCAACCACACATATACCTCAGAAAAACCACTGGAAGTTAAACATATTGACTATGGAGCTTTATAACATAGCTCGTTGCAGTATTTACAATGAATAACCTGCTCAAAAGTAATAACCATCATGACAATCATACCGTGTACTGGAGCTTTATAGCACAGCTCATTACGATATTTACAATAGTATACACATATGCAGATCTTCTCAACCAGCAAATAAAAGGATACGATGCATGTATCAACAACAAGGGAATCTAGAGGCTCACACCTCCACCCTCAAAGTAGTACCAGGATTCACTTCCTTCCCAGGAATTCTAGAATCCACTGTCAGAGCCAAAGCTGCATCCAATGTCCAACTGTATAATCCAACGTACTGTACCCTCAGTGAACAGTTACCAGCTCATTGTTCCAAGGAACACTCCCAATGTGCATCTGATTCCATATGGAAATGCTCACTGCAAGGAAAAGACCCTTTAGCGGAGGTTATAAAGGAGGTTTTTAGTGTTATAAATTGGCGAAAATTGTAAAAAAAACATTTTCTACAACATCCGTTTACAATTAAGGAGGTTTTGGTGGAGCTTTTAATGGAAATTCAACACAACTAAAAAAAATGGGCGGCGGGAGGTTATTACGGATGTTTTTTTCATCGATGCACTACTTTGGATTTAATGCACTGGTGCGTACATGTAGAAGGCGCCCCTGGGACGGTCTCAGTCGAACGCACCGGGCGTAGTGTTGGTCATACAATGCACGGGGGCCGTTCTAATTGGTCTTGGGATTTGTGCGGTGCCCATAGGTCGTATCAACGCATTGGTGCGTATACTTATAGAAATGCACCAGTGTGTCGTATCACAGAAAGGCATCAAGATTTATAATTGGTATCGATATTCGTGTGGTGCCCATAGATCGTACAAATGCATCAGTGCTTATAGATACATAAACGCCCTCGTGTGCAGTATCACAAAAATGCACTGATATTTATATCTGGTATCGGTATTTGTGTGATGCCCATAGATTGTACAACAACACCAGTGCGTATAGACACATAAATGCACCAGTCTTGGGTATGTGTTATATTCTTTCCACAACTAGTCAAGTGCTGGGGGGTCACAGGGGGGGCGATAGCCCCCCCTGTATGTTGCGCCGAGTGCAGCAGGGGGGTCACAGGGGGGCGGTAGCCCCCCTTGTCGGGGTCCGGGGCAGCGCCCCGTGAAAAAATATTTTGGACCTTATTTTCCGGTGAACGGATCCGCCCATGGTTTTGCACATGGTTTTGGGGCATGATGGTTTTCGGCCCCTGGTATTTTGTAGATCCGGTCAAGGGAACTACAATTATGTTATAATACAGGGTTAATGGATTGGGGTTTATGTATGCTTTGGCATGTATATATATGTGTTGTAACACTAAAAGGAATATAATGAAAAATCAAGCTCTTCGTCTCGATTTTGGATCCAAGGGAAAATCTTTGTGTTTATCTGTTTTATGTTTTATGCTCTCGCTATAGTTTATTTTTTGTTTTAAGATTTGTTTGTAGATAATTTTTGTACAGGGTTAAAACCTACATTTGATATCAGAGTTGTTTTGGCTTCAAGGGGATGCCTTTGTTGTTGAGGGGTTTTTTGCTCGGGCTGGAGGTAGACCCTGTTCAGTGGGAGATCTACGAGATCGATTCTTGCGGTGAAAGAAGATGGTGAGCAGTGGAAAGATAGAGATTGAGAAATTTAATGGTCAAATTTTTGAGTTGTGGAAGCACAAGATGGAGGATCTGCTAGTCGATAAAGATCAATGGATCGCGGTAGATCTAGATACTAAACCAACGACAATGTCAGATGAAGACTAGAAGAAGTTGGATCGGAAGGCGAAAGCCTGAAAGCATAGTTTATTAGTATGGATTCAGTGATGTTGAATGCTCAGGGAAGCTACGGAAAGATTTTAATGGGACAAACTTGGAACTTTGCTTTCAATCTAAGTCTCTAATCATCTCACTTTTCTAGGAAAAATATGTATATTTGAGGATGAGATTTGATTCTCTGAGTGACAAACATATGATATATTAATCTGTGTTAAATCGGTTAGAAGCAATACAATTGTCTTAAATTCAGATGAGATAAATTTCTGTCAGTTTTTGTGTTCTCTACCAGATTCGTGGGATAAGTGAATGATATTTCTGTGTTATAATACAAACTGCTTAGATTTTAGATGACATTTATGACCTTCTTGTTGGAGGAAATGAGACGGAGAAGTAGGGAGGGCTGAGTGGAATTACTGTCATACGAGGAAGGTCCCAAAACGCCAAACAAGAATAAGGTTTCGAGTGGGAGATCCAAATCTAGAGGGAGATCTAAATCTCCTGAAAAGTTTGTAAAGGTGTGCTGGAAATGCGAAAAGGAAGGGCACTTCAAAAAGGACTGCATATCTAAAACTCCTGAGAAAGGAAAGGGATCTGATGATGCTCCTTATACAGAGGCAAAAACCACCTTGGATGAAGGTGGGGATGTGTATTTGGCTTCTTCTTCAAATACACATGTAGATCATGAGTCATGGTTCACTGACTCGGGTGCATCCTTTCACTTCACTCCCCATAGGGAGTGGTTCTGCGAGTATGAGAAATATGATGGCGGTGATGTCTTCCTAGGGGATGATAGGAAGGCTAGAATCGTCGGACATGGAAAATTCAAGTTGAAGCTGCAAGGTGGAAGGATTAGAACACTTCCTGGTGTTCTGCACATTCCTGGATTGGCCAAAAATCTGATTTTTGTAAGCAAGATGGATGATGCAGGTGTAAAAACAGTGTTCGAGAAAGATACCTATAGGATGGTTCGGGGAACACTGGTATTAATGCGGGGAGTTCGGATTGGAACTCTATACAAGCTTCAAGGCAGCACTATTATTGATGGGTGCAATAGTTCTGTGGTTCCTGAAAGTGGAGCGGAAAGCCTAGCAGTCTCTGGAGAAAATACCATGCTATGGCATCAAAGGCTTGGACATATTGGAGAGAAGGGCCTTCGAATACTGTATGGAAATGGTATGGTAGAAGGTACATCTAATTTCTCTCTGGATTTCGATTTCTGTGAACATTGTGTATATGGGAAGCAGAATCGGGTGAGTTTTCCTTCTGGTGCTAAGAGGGCGAACAAGATATTAGAGCTTGTGCACAGTGATGTGTTTGGACCTGTGTCGGTTCCATCACTGGGTAAGTCTGTATACTATGTTTCATTCATAGATGACTTCTCAAGGAATACATGGATATATTTCTTGAGGAAGAAATCTGAAGTCTTTGACATATTTAAAGAATTTAAGGCTCTGGTGGAAAACCAGACAGAGAAGAAGATAAAGGCGTTGAGGACAGATAATGGTGGGGAGTTCTGCAAGAATGAATTTGAAGAGTTCTGTAAGAAGTGTGGTATAGCACGACAGAAGACTACTCCATATACACCTCAGCAAAATGGAGTTGTAGAAAGAATGAATAGAACACTGATGGAAAAGGCAAGAAGCATGCTCAGTGGTACCGGGTTAGGACAAGAATTCTGGGCAGAGGCAGTGGAGACTGCATGCTATCTGGTTAACAGATCACCTTCATCAGTGTTGGAAGATAAGACTCCACATGAGGTATGGACTGGTAAGAAACCCTCTCTTTCACATCTAAGGGTATTTGGATGTGATGCATATGTACATGTTCCAAAGGAGAAAAGGACCAAGTTGGATAATAAATCTGAAAGGTGCATCTTTATTGGGTATAAGGATGGTTTAAAGGGTTACAAGCTTTGGAACCAAGAAACAAGGAAGGTTGTGTACAGCCGAGATGTGGTGTTTAGAGAAGTGAAAGATGTTGTTAAACATGAAGTCCTACCAAAGGAACCTGAGAAGATAGAGTTTGAGCTAAAGGAGGATGAATCAGACTCTACAACAGAAGAAGACTCAGAAGATGAAGAGCCACAAACTCCAGCTTTGAGAAGATCAGCTCGGGAAAGAAGGCAACCAGAAAGGTATAGTCCATCTGCTTTCTGTTCAGGTTTTGCCTTAACTATAACTGATGATGAACCCAGAACTGTCAGGGAGGCAGTAGATTCAGAGGATGGAAAACTCTGGAAGGAGGCCATGGTTAATGAAATGGCATCCTTGCACAAAAACGATGCATGGGATCTGGTGGAGTTGCCGGCTGGAAGGAAGCCCATTGGGAGCAAATGGGTGTTTAAGAAGAAGATGAATGTAAAAGGCAAGGTGGAGAAATACAAAGCTCGGTTGGTAGCAAAAGGTTATTCCCAGGTGTCGGGAATTGATTTTGGTGATATTTTTTCTCCTGTTGCCAAAGTTACTTCTATTAGATTACTTTTATCTATTGTTGTTGCATTTGATTTTGAGATAGAACAGATGGATGTGAAGACAACGATATGCGGGGGATGCGGAAGAGATCTAGCAAAACAGAATATGGTGAAGGGGAAGAGACTGTTATGCGGGTTAAGAATCTCATGGGTTAAATAGTCACCCAAGGATGTGGTATCAAAAATTTGGATACACTATACGGGGACTTGGCTTCACCAGAAACAAGGGGGATCACTGTGTTTATTTTAAATTAATTGGTGACCGTGTTATTTATTTAGTCTTGTATGTGGATGATATGTTGTTGATTGGAAATGACAAAGAAATTATCCAAGATTTGAAGACCCAACTGTTCTCCAAATTCGACATGAAGGATCTTGGTGCTGCAAACTATATTTTGGGCATGGAAATTAAGAGAGATCGGGCAAAGAGGAAGCTCTGGTTAAACCGGAGGAAGTATGTCGAGACTATATTGCAGAGGTTCAATATGCAGGATAGTAAATAGGTGAATGTTAGGTCTGTATATGTAAAACATCTGTGACAGGTGTCCCAAGACACAAGAAGAAGAGGAGGATATGTCCCATGTTCCATATGCAAGTGCAGTGGGTAGCCTGATGTATGCAATGGTATGTACTAGACCAGACATTGCACATGCGGTGGGAGTATTGAGCAGGTTTATGTCAAACCCAGGGAAGGAGCATTGGACAGCAGTGAAGCGGGTTTTCAGATATTTACATGGCACTAGTGATTATGGCTTGTGCTACCAAGGAAGACCAGGATTAGAAAGAATGTTGGACATTCGTGGTTTTGTTGATGCGGACTGGGCTGGAGATCTGGACCAAAGAAGATCTACAAGTGGGTATGTGTTTAGCCTATTTGGAGGTGCAGTCGGTTGGATGAGTAAAAGACAGTCTGTAGTGGCTCTTTCAACTACAGAGGCAGAATACATAGCAGCCACTCATGCAAGCAAGGAAGCAGTTTGGTTGCAGAGATTGTGTTCAATTATGGGGTTGGTACAACAAGCTATAAGGATAGACTGTGATAGCCAAAGTGCAATTTTCTTGGCTAAGAACCCTGCTTATCATTCAAAGACAAAGCACATTGATGTTCAATATCACTTTGTTAGAGATATGGTTGAGGCTAAAAGGGTGTTGCTGGTAAAGGTGAGATCGGTGAGATACCTTGAAGAATGTTGAGATGCATTGTGAAGTCACATGAGCACTCAGAAGTTCTCGAATCGTAGAAGCAGAGTGGGGTTGTGAGCTGAGCTAATGACCTTATTTGCAGTGGGCGGATCCCCCATGTGGTTTTTGCATGGTTTTTGGTTTTGGTACTGATGGTTTTCGTACAGTATTTGTAGATTTGGTCAAGGGAACTTCTGGTTGTATGTTCTAATCCAGGGTTAATGGATTGGGTTTATGTATGCTTCAACATGTATATATATGTGTTGTAACATTAAAAGGAATATAATGAAAAATCAAGTTGGTTGTCCCGATTTGGGATCCAGGGGAAAATCTCTATGTTTATCTATTTTATGTTTTATGCTCTCGCTATTGTTTATTTTCTATTTTAAAGATTCGTTTGTAGATAATTTTTGTACAGGGTTAAAACCTACAAAAACGGTGTCTGATTACTAACACCCTTTAGGACATTTTTGTATTTTTTAGAAACATCAACCTGTGACAGTCCAATTATTGTGATTGTTTTAAATTCATTATTCATCAAAAGTTGACACATCTTATAAAAATATTCATATTAATTACATTTTTATTAATGCATTTGAATGTGATGTTTGGATTAATTTGTTATATTATATTATAATTATTGTGGTTTCTTAAAATTCATTATTCATCAAAAGTCGACACATATATATCTTATAACAATATTCATATGAATTAAATTTTTATTAGTGCATTTGAGAATGACAATGGAGAATGCAATAGTATAAATTAAAACATATTTTATGATATATATATAAGACAGTCTTTATCAAACAAAATTGGACAGTTATTGGTACCCCTTTGTCTTTCAATTGGGACACTATGTCCATTACATTAAACAAAATCTCTGATTTCACAGACATCTTTCAAAAAATAAAACGCCTTGCTTTGATATCCAAACATAGTGATCATCATTGTTCGTTTGAACTGTTGTCACTGCTAGAGCTACTTCCATGACTTGGGTTATTTTCAGGAATGTTTTGTTCATGGCATTGATTGCTTTCTTCTTCTTCTCCTTCCATCTACAAACATAAAAATAAACTGAAATGAGTTTATATACATTGGTGAGAATAATGAAAATTGCAATATTAAATAATATACATCAATGTAAATCGAAAATAAAAATGATGTACCATAGCAACAATTGACTCACCATAAACTATACACATTCTTTCAAAACCATGTACCATGCCATATTTTAGCATTTCTAAATTTACTTAGCACAACCATATTCTGCTGTTTTCTTGCAAGTTTTATACCCCATAAAAATCATATATTTAATATAAAAGATGTTTTTGTTCTATTAATTATAAATGAGCTATATAAAAACAAATATCTCATATGATATACACAAATTCCACAATTAATTTACGTAAGGATAACATATGCTCACACGCCATATTTAACCCAATTTCAATCAATTCGTCCTATTGGTCCTTTAACTTTGAATTTTGCCTTTTTGTTTGAAGACATTGATGATTTTTGTAAAACAACTTAAAAAATACAAAAATGAAATCTAGTTAAGTTGTTATAAAGAAGTAACAATTACTCACAAACTTAGATATCAACCATTTTCTTCTTTATCGTCCTGTTTTATGTGTTGAATGGGTTCCATTTTCTTTTCTTTTCTACAAGAAAATTCTCGAAAATTAATATTTAATGCTAAATTGTTTATTTATTGTACCTAATGATCGAAAAATTCAATGATTACATATTACATTTGAAGCATGTTGTTGTTGAGATGGCTCCTCCTGTGATGCAATTTTGTCCATTTCTTTGACCATCTCCTTGTACACCTTTTTGGACATTCCTACTTGATGCAGGAGCATCCGACTAGGGAGGCAAACAGACAACAGGTTTTCATGTTTCTTTTCGGTGATGTGTTATTGTACAGGTCTTTGAACCTGTCCAGGTTTAACTTGTCTTTTTCTTGATTAGAGTATTAGTTGTCAGTAGGGGTTATTTTAGTATAAATGACTTTTATTTTAATTTTCATTAAGAAACTGTAGTGGGTTACTAGGCTACTTTAAAATTAATTAGTGATAAAGTAAAAATAGAAATAATGTGGACAATGTAACTGTGTAACCAACAGTGGGCAGTTACCAACTGGTAACGAATTCGCTTTTCACTGGGCTACAAAAAGAACAGGAAGGCCACAAGACAGGGGTTCTGCAAACTGTCAAAGAAGAGAAAGAATAGACAAACAGTACCATATTGAAGCAGACCACCCGTGTTGTTGATTCTTATGAGTTACAAAATTTGTTTATTTAAAACATGCAATTATGTTGATAATCTGTTGATTCAAACATGCAATGACAGGCAATCATGATATTGAGTGAATAGTTGTAGCATTACAGGCAGACCATCAAAATACCATAGTTGTTTCCTTACAAGACAGGTGTTCCAGATCGACAGTGAAACAGTCAAGCGTTTCGTGAAGTGGAAACGCGGAGACAGAGAGCGAACAAGTCATACAATACATGAAGGAAGTTTAAATCACAGGTAATCATTCTTGTAACGATATTTTTCTGTGCAAGCTGAAAAAAAAAACAATTGAAATTCTGCTGAATAGATAAAACACCCATATTTACAGTCCAAACATTATAAAAGTTGGTTTGAATGTATTACAAAATACCAACACCATTCGAGTTAGACAAAACCTACAGCTAGGGTTTTAAATTTGGAACCCTTCCGAAGATAGAAGGTCGACTACCATACAGTCCATTAAGTTACAGTGGAATACTTTTCCAAGCCCAGAAAAACAAACTGAATGGAGAACAACATAGCAACCCCAGGTTGCTCTCGGAAGGAAAAACCCTAAGACTTAGCGGAGGAAAACAAAAAGCCTGTGTAACATCGGCAAGGTATAGCAGAAGACAAAAGTAGAATATGGATTGATTCTACCCGTGAAGAGCGCGTCGTGAAAGCCATCCGGGACATTGGACTGTCGAGAACCACAGTTCACCTGCACAGAGAACGGAGGACGGAGTCAGATCGACTACCCACAAGAATGCATACATTCCAAAATAAGAGCGAGGAGAGGGTTTGAATGAAAACCTTGCAGAGGAGACCGAATACATAAGACTTCGACTGAACGAGCAACATTTCGCCAAGAACTGGTCAGACCTGCTCACGAGGAGCCGAGCGGTCAGAGCGTGAAAGAAATGAAACAATGAATGAAACAGGGAGGAATAGCTCACCCGTTGCGTGTCGGACGGAGTCGAAAGAACCTGTGAACAGTACATTCAGAAAAAAACACCTGTGCATGAAACAAGGACGGGATTACCAGTGCGAAATATAAAATGCAGAAGAAACCCAAATATTGAGAACAGGGTTTTCAGAAAAAGGAAATAAACAATTACAGTGGGCAAGTTTTAAACCCCTTCCGAAACAGCGGAATAACTGAGCGGAGTTTGCAACGAAAACCGGCCACCATCGCCAAACAATTGCACAGACAGTCAGGACTTCGGCACGAAGTTACCAGAGAGACCAGACCTCACGCGGAGGCATAACACCAAATAAAATGACCTCCAAATGAACTGGCAACAAAACCTAAGGCGAGAAAAACGAAGGCACTACCATCGAGCTGGAGCATTAACTAAGGAGTGAATGCAATCTACCGGCGGTGTAACCAAATCATACGGAGACCGAGAATCGAGGTTTAAATATTCGTTTATTTATCCATAGCACGATATGTATCAACTTGTGGTTTTAATGTAACGCCACGTAATAACACGTTGCCATTTGCATAAAAAACTTTTATATGATATAACAGTGACACGTATGAATACGTTGACATTTGTTTAAACACAGTTGATAAATTATAACAGTGAATTTGGGGTGTGGACTGGTGCCTACCCATCAAGTGGTATCGGAGCAGAGTTTGAAGTCACGAGAAGATGGAAGTTGGTCGAAGAGGACGAGGAAGAGGAAGAGCAGTCCGAAGAGCAGCAGAAGAGGGACTACGCGAAGAGATTCGAATTTTGAATCAAAGATTGGCAGCAGTAGAAGCTGGGGGGAGGAGAGATCCAGCGGATGACAGTGATGAAGATATTGCAGAACCAGCAGAAGAATTCGAAGGGGTGACACCTGAACTCATACTGTTGAAATCAGTGTTGTTATCCAGTCATAAGCCAAAGCATGAGCTTTCCACTTATGACGGAAGTTTGTCGGCGGAGGTGTTATTGGATTGGCTGAGTGAAGTAAACAAATATTTTGAGTTTGAAGAAACCAGTGAGGACAAACAAGTGAAGTTCGTTGCCACCAAGTTGAAAGGACATGCGTCCTTGTGGTGGGACAACGTTCAGGCAGAAAGGAAAAGGCTATATAAACAGCCTATAAGGAAGTGGGCCAGAATGGAGGCAAAGCTGAAAGAGAAGTTTCTGCCCAAGGATTATCAAATTATGCTATACCGTCAAGTACAGAACTTGAGACAAAGGGGAATGACGGTTAAGGAATATACCGAAGAATTTTATAAGTTAAATTTGAGGGCGGGGTATGTGGAAGATACCTCAGAAAAGACAACAAGGTTCGTGAATGGGCTGAGAGGGGAGATACTGGATGAAATCGGTATTCTCTCACCCAGAACTCTAGATGAAGCATACCAGTTTGCTTTGAAGGCAGAAGAGAAAATAAACAGGAAGCAGAATGCCAGAAGAGGAGGTGGATCTGGCAGAGGAAAAGGAAAGGCTTTTGGTAGAGGCAGAGGCACAGGTTCCAATGAAGAAGGCAGTAGTTCCAAATCTGCAGGGACAACAGAAAAGGACAACAGCACTAGAGGAGGACGACCAGCCCAGCGAGGGAGAGGAAATGGTCGGGGCAGAGGAACTGTCCAGTGCTATAGGTGCCACAAATGGGGGCACAAATCGTATGAATGTCCTGAAGGTGAACCAGCAGGTGGGAGAGGAGCTTATGTTGCCCAACCTGAGGAAGCGGAAACACCGCCTCAGGAAGTGGAAAATGCACCAGAAACAGGGGAAGCCTTGGTGCTGAGCAAGGTGTTGATAAAACCAGCAAAAGAGATTGTGGAACCAGATCAGAGGAAGGCTTTGTTCCGGACAGTTTGCAAATCACAGGGAAAGTGCTACAAACTGATCATTGACAGCGGAAGTACTGATAATTTGGTGGCCACGGAAATGGTGGGGAAGTTGGGACTGAAAAAGCTGAAACATCCCACTCCCTACAAAGTGTCGTGGCTGTAGAAAGGGCATCAACTGTTAGTTGATGAACAGTGCGAGGTGGAGTTCCAGATAGGCAGATATAAGGACAAAATTATCTGCGATGTTATGCTAATGGATATCTGTCATATACTGTTAGGAAGGCCCTGGCAGTTCGACAGAAAGGTAGTACATGACGAAAAAACGAACTACTACAAGTTTGTCAAAGATGGGATCAAGCACACGCTTGTACCCATCAAAGAGGAAGGTACGGCAGAAGCTGGTGGAGTAAAAGCGTTGCTGATGGGTGGAAAAGAGTTTTTGAAACAGATCGAAAGCAATGATGTGAATTTTGCTGTGGTGAGAAGGCCAAGAACAGTGGTACTGCACACAAAGATTTCAGATTTATCTGAGGAGATTCAGGACATGTTGCAGGATTTTGGAGATATCATAGTGGACGATCTCCCATATGAGCTACCCCCCGAGAGAGGTATCAGCCACTGTATTGATTTTATACCAGGAGCCAGCTTGCCAAATAAGGCAGCTTATCGTATGAGTCCGAAAGATGATGAAGAAATTCGGAAACAGGTGCAGGAATTGCTTGATAAAGGACTGATCAGAGAGAATATGAGTCCCTGTGCAGTTCCGACAGTGTTAGCTCCTAAGAAAGGTGGCGAATGGCGAATGTGTACAGATTCGAGAGCTATTAACAAGATTACGATTCGGTACAGGTTTCCACTACCGAGAATGGATGACATGATGGACTGTTTGAGTGGGGCAGCTTATTTTTTGAAGATTGACTTGAAGAGTGGCTACCACCAGATCCGGATTCGAGAAGGGGATGAGTGGAAGACAGCTTTCAAGACGAATGAAGGACTGTACGAATGGCTGGTGATGCCATTTGGATTGAGCAACGCTCCCAGTACTTTCATGCGCCTAATGAACGAAGTACTGAAGGAATTCATTGGGAAGTTTGTGATTGTGTATTTGGATGATATTTTAATTTTCAGCAGAACGAAGGAGGAACACTTCCGACATGTTCGAAGTGTATTGAGAAGATTGCAGCAGAATAAACTGCTGATAAATTTGAAAAAGTGTACTTTTTTTCAAAAAGAATTAGTTTATCTGGGTTTTGTGATTGCAGAAAACGAGCTGAAGATGGATCCGGAAAAGATTGCAGCAATAGTTAGCTGGCCATCCCCAAAGAATTTGTTCGAGGTTCGAAGCTTTCATGGCTTAGCAAGCTTTTACAGGAAGTTTATCAGGAATTTTAGCGGAATCTGTGCACCTATGTTGGACACAATTAAGAAGGCAAATCAGCCTTTTTGCTGGACTGAAGCAACAGAAAACAGTTTTCAGACTTTGAAGAAAAAGATCACTGAGAGGCCGATCTTAAGATTACCAGATTTCAACAAACTTTTTCAAGTTCGTTGTGATGCCAGCGATACAGCCATTGGGGCAGTACTTAGCCAGGAGGACAGACCGGTTGCTTATTTCAGTGAGAAATTGAATGAAAGCAGGCAGAAGTATTCGTCTTACGACGAAGAATTTTATGCGGTCGTTCAAGCCTTGAAGCACTGGAGGCACTATTTGTTAGGTAATGAGTTTATGTTATTTTCTGACAATTCTGCTTTACAGTATGTGATGCAGCAACACAAGTTGAATCACAAGCATGCAGAGTGGGTAGAATATCTGCAAAGCTTTACATTTGTATTGAAGCATATCAGCGAGCAATCCAACAAGGTGGCAGACGCATTAAGCAGAAGAGTTTTACTCTTGCAGGAGAGTACGGTGCAGGTGCTAGGTTTTGAGCACTTGAGGGATCTATATCAGACAGATACAGATTTTAGGGAGGCACATGAGGCATGTCAGAACCCTTTACTACGGAATAACAGTCCGTGGCTGGACTACAATCTGCAAGAAGGATTGTTATTTAGAGGAGGACAGTTGTGTATTCCCGATTGTTCAATGCGGGAGAACATTATTCGGGAGAAGCATAGCGGAGGTCTAGCCGGACATTTCGATATAGACAAGACATTATCCCAGATAGAACATTTTTATTATTGGCAAAAGTTGCGGCGAGATGTGCAGAGGTATGTCAGCAAGTGCAAAATGTGTCAGTTGGCAAAAGGTCACAGCCAGAATGCCGGACTCTATACGCCATTGCCCATACCGAGTAGGCCATGGGACTTAGTCAGTTTGGACTTTGTCCTGGGTTTGCCTAGAACACAGCGAGGATTTGATTCAGTGATGGTAGTGGTGGATAGATTCTCAAAGATGGCGCATTTTATACCCTGTCGGAAAACCAGTGATGCTACTCACGTAGCCCACTTGTTTTTTACAGAAATTGTTCGACTGCATGGCTTGCCGAGGTCCATTATTTCAGACCGGGATGTGCGGTTCACAGGACACTTTTGGCGTACCCTGTGGAAAAAGCTGGACACCCAGTTAAATTTCAGCTCCGCTTATCACCCACAGACCGATGGACAAACAGAGGTGGTAAATAGGAGTTTGGGGAACCTGCTACGAAGCTTAATTGGGGAAAATTCGCGGATGTGGGATCGCGTACTTGCCCAAGCGAAATTTGCGTATAACGATTCTCCAAATCACAGTATGGGATATAGTCCTTTTCAGGTCCTGTACGGCATGCATCCTCGCGGAGTGCATGAACTGCGGGATTTGGGAAAGCTCGAGAAAAGAAGCGCAGATGGAGAAGATTTCGCTCAAGCAATGAGTGATCTGCATGAGCAGGTGAAATTAAAGTTAACAGACAGCAGTCAAAGATACAAACAGCAAGCAGATTTGAAAATGTGAGAAGTTCAGTTCAATGTTGGGGACGAAGTACTTGCTCACTTGCGCAAGGAACGGTTTCCAAAAGGGAAGTATAACAAATTAAAGTTTAAAAAGATTGGCCCCTGCAAAATTCTTCGCAAGTTTTCTGCCAATGCCTACGAAATACAGCTGCCACCCGGAATAGGCATTTCGCCCATTTTTAATGTGGCAGATTTGTTCCCTTACATTTCCAGTCCCGGAGACGAAGAGGCAACAGGGCCAGAGCGGAATACCCCAGGTGAAGAGGATTTTTGGTTGAAGCAGATGTCTGCCGCGCAGCCCCTTGAGATCGAGGGCATCCTCGATACACAAGTAGCCAAACGAACACGCAGGAAGGACTATTTACAGTACCTGGTCAAGTGGAAGAACCATCCTATTGAGGACAGTTCCTGGCTTGACACAGCACAGTTTCAGAAAATTGGCTATTCAGTGGATGACCTCATGGAGCGGAGCCATGACTTTTTTCTACCCCGGGAGCCTGATGCAGGAGCATCTGACTAGGGAGGCAAACAGACAGCAGGTTTTCGTGTTTCTTTTCGGTGATGTGTTATTGTACAGGTCTTTGAACCTGTCCAGGTTTAACTTGTCTTTTTCTTGATTAGAGTATTAGTTGTCAGTAGGGGTTATTTTAGTATAACTGACTTTTATTTTAATTTTCATTAAGAAACTGTAGTGGGTTACTAGGCTACTTTAAAATTCGTTAGTGATAAAGTAAAAATATAAATAATGTGGACAATGTAACTGTGTAACCAACAGTGGGCAGTTACCAACTGGTAACGAATTCGCTTTTCACTGGACTACAAAAAGAACAGGAAGGCCACAAGACAGGGGTTCTGCAAACTGTCAAAGAAGAGAAGGAATAGACAAACAGTACCATATTGAAGCAGACCACCCGTGTTGTTGATTCTTATGAGTTACAAAATTTGTTTATTTAAAACATGCAATTATGTTGATAATCTGTTGATTCAAACATGCAATGACAGGCAATCATGATATTGAGTGAATAGCTGTAGCATTACAGGCAGACCATCAAAATACCATAGTTGTTTCCTTACAAGACAGGTGTTCCAGATCGACAGTGAAACAGTCAAGCGTTTCATGAAGTGGAAACGCGGAGACAGAGAGCGAACAAGTCATACAATACATGAAGGAAGTTTAAATCACAGGTAATCATTCTTGTAATGATATTTTTCTGTACAAGCTGAAAAAAAAAAAAAAATAAAAAAAAAAAAAAAAAAATAAAAAAAATAAAAATAAAAAATAAAATAAAATAAAATAAAATAAAAAAAAAAATAAAAAATAAAAAAAAATAAAAAAAAAATAAATAAAAAAAAAAATTGAAATTCTGCTGAATAGATAAAACACCCATATTTACAGTCCAAACATTATAAAAGTTGTTTTGAATGTATTACAAAATACCAACACCATTCGAGTTAGACAAAACCTACAGCTAGGGTTTTAAATTTGGAACCCTTCCGAAGATAGAAGGTCGACTACCATACAGTCCATTAAGTTACAGTGGAATACTTTTCCAAGCCCAGAAAAACAAACTGAACGGAGAACAACATAGCAACCCCAGGTTACTCTCGGAAGGAAAAACCCTAAGACTTAGCGGAGGAAAACAAAAAGCCTGTGTAACATCGGCAAGGTATAGCAGAAGACAAAAGTAGAATATGGATTGATTCTACCCGTGAAGAGCGCGTCGTGAAAGCCATCCGAGACATTGGACTGTCGAGAACCACAGTTCACCTGCACAGAGAACGGAGGACGGAGTCAGATCGACTACCCACAAGAATGCATACATTCCAAAATAAGAGCGAGGAGAGGGTTTGAATGAAAACCTTGCAGAGGAGACCGAATACATAAGACTTCGACTGAACGAGCAACATTTCACCAAGAACTGGTCAGGCCTGCTCACGAGGAGCCGAGCGGTCAGAGCATGAAAGAAATGAAACAGTGAATGAAACAGGGAGGAATAGCTCACCAGTTGCGTGTCGGATGGAGTCGAAAGAACCTGTGGACAGTACATTCAGAAAAAAAACACCTGTGCATGAAACAAGGACGGGATTACCAGTGCGAAATATAAAATGCAGAAGAAACCCAAATATTTATAATAGGGTTTCAGAGAAAGGAAATAAACAATTACAGTGGGAAAGTTTTAAACCCCTTCCGAAACAGCGGAATAACTGAGCGGAGTTTGCAACGAAAACCGGCCACCATCGCCAAACAATTGCACAGACAGTCAGGAATTCGGCACGAAGTTACCAGAGAGACCAGACCTCACGCGGAGGCATAACACCAAACAAAATGATCGCCAAATGAACTGGCAACAAAACCTAAGGCGAGAAAAATGAAGGCACTCCCATCGAGCTGGAGCATTAACTGAGGAGTGAATGCAATCTACCGGCGGTGTAACCAAATCATACGGAGACCAAGAATCGAGGTTTAAATATTCGTTTATTTATCCATAGCACGATATGTATCAACTTGTGGTTTTAATGTAACGCCACGTAATAACACGTTGCCATTTGCATAAACAACTTTTATATGATATAACAGTGACATGTATGAATACGTTGACATTTGTTTAAACACGGTTGATAAATTATAACAGTGAATTTGGGGTGTGGACTGGCGCCTACCCATCACTACTGGCACATTTCTGATTCTAGCTCATTCATCTTTTGAGATTTTCATAATCTTCCTAAAAATGTAACATGACAATAAAATATTTAATTTTTATATTGATATATGAAAATTAAATGTAATAAAAGTGATATTTATAAATAATTCTAGACAAACATTTAAAGGAATATTACTTTTTCATTCATTCTTTTTTGTTGTTGCCTGTTTTTGCTATTAAAATTCTGACATGTCTCATTGACCAATTCTCTGGAAATGCTTCCTGTAGTTTAGATAAAATTTGGTTCTTGGAATCATTGGATTGATTTTTGTATTGTAAGTGGAAAGAACATCTATACATTCGTTCCACTAGATCCCTCAAACTTTTGTAAAAGTTTTTGCCCCTTTCGTTAACTTCCAACACCACTCCAGATGAGCTAAGGAGCAATTCATTTTCATTTGCATGTTCTATTTTTTATTTTCTTAGAACAACATTCCTTTTCTAAGTTGTTGGTCCCTATAGAACATTAAACAGATGTGAATTAATAGACTGTTTGACACATGTTATCTAATAATTTTAAGTATATTATTAATGATAATTAAAAAAAGAAACTCATATTGGATCGATAGTATATTTTCATTGACCTAATTCATCCTTTTGCAATTTTTCGAATAAGATTTTACGCTCTTCTGGTCCTAGATTATAAATAATCATATCGAGCTTCATCATTTTGTGGCTTTGCATGATACACAGTAAACAATACATATTAGTTAAACTTACATATAGTTCAAAAATAATATTTTTTATAAAGAATTTACAAAGAACTTGCCTTTTTTGCTTTTATTGATGTGTTATCAGTATTTTTGTTACTTGATTCCTTGTCAGTCATTTCTTTATCAATCTGAAACTTGTACCATATCATTCATTAATATATTTATAAATTAATTCTCAACTTTTGAGGTAAAAAATAAATCTCAAGACACTGGTGCGCCTTTCATGAGGTACACACCGCCGCCGGTGCATGGGGGTATTAAAAACGCACTGCAAAACAGTATAATAGATTGTACGGTGCGTGGGATATTATAAACGCACCGCAAAACAGTGTAGTAGACCATACGGTGCTATCCTTGTAAAATGGAGCACCGATGCCCTATTTCAAATATGGCACGCTGATTTAAAAAAATTGTTTTCAATTTTTTTTATTACATAGTACTTTTACGGTGCACTGTATAATATAGCGCACCGGTGCACTAGGGTACGCAGGGCGCACCGATAAAGAAAAATCCATTTTTTCCAAAAATTCACGCAATGGCCAAATGGATTGGGATCCAACTATGCAATTCGTCCCGTGGGTTGGATGTCAATCTAAAATGAAAAACCCTAATTATGAAATCACAGAAACAGGGAGAAGAAAGGGAAAAGACAAAAAAATGAAGGGTTTAGGGTAATAATGGATAAAACTGCAGAAAAAAAGTAAAAAAATTAATCAAATTTAATCATGAGATGGTTTGAAATTATATGATACAGGGTTTGAATCACCAGAGGTTTGGTTTCTGATTGTCTGAATACTTCTATTCGAACGTATTTTGCTGCTCCACAGTGCTCTCTTGCTCCAGGTTTGTCTCCTGCAAATATCTAGCTGAAAATTTTAGCAAAAATAGTGAAATAATGAAAAATGTTTAGTATTTAAAAAATTATTTTATGAAATTAGATTTCGAAAATATTTTGCTGCCCATTTTTCAAATTGCCTTTTTTTTTTTTTTTTCACTTAAAGAAAAGAGACTTTCGCTTTTTTTATTTGCATTTATTCGTGACCGGTGCAAAAGAGATGTGAAGCACAGGACCGTCTGAGTAATACGACGCACCGGTGGGTGTTATGATGATAAGCGCACCGGACTGTATAAAGTTTTTTTTTTTTTTATATATATAAGATCATAATAAAATAATTATAATTCTAAAGTACATGAATTTATTTGCATTATTTTCTAAACTTTACTATGTTACAAAAATTCATATTATTCTAGATTTGCTATTTTACAATTATTTGCAAATTTACAAATTTAAATATTTTAATAAAATTATTTCACATTAATACAATTAAAATTTTACAAATATTTTACATACAATAACAATTACAATTTTATATTAGTTTCACGTACAATTAAATTACAATTACAATTTTAATTTTACATACAATTACATTTACATAGAATTACATTTACAATCTTTTTTAGATAGAAAAAAACGTTATTTTCATTGACAGTTCATATATCAAGTCATTACATTCTCATCTTGTGTAGATAAGAAAAACATGATCCATCAATCCTTTTAATTGAGACAACTTCTAAGGAAGAAAGGAGTCAAAAACTAAAAATATGAGGGGATCAATACATTTCTGGGGGGAGATTCCACCCAATCCATATTACGAGTCCAGATAAGGAAATCATCCAAAATCAAACCCAATATATGAGAAGATTGAACAATTAAAATATTGGACTCTTCAAAGATAAGCAGTAAAATTGTAGACAACAGAGAAAAATGGTATCAGCTGGCTCGCTTGAGAAAATCGTGATCAGGCTCGCTTGAAGATTGAAACATTCAGATACTGGACTCTTCAAAGGTAAGAAGGAAAATTGTAAACAACAGAGCAAAATGGTATCAACTGGCTCGCTTGATAAAATCGTGATCAGGCTCGCTTGATGTGTAATCGACCAAGATAATGTATAACCGGCTTGCTTGATGAGCAGACCTCCCTGATGTTGTAACCGGCTCGGTTGTATTTTAAATTACAGGCTCGCTTGTCCTATTCCTTCCTAATCTGGCTCGCTTGATGTGATCATATAAGCAGCAATAATTGAAAACGACGTGTTGGCTGCTTCTAATAGAAAGTCATGTGGTTGATCCTTAAAATATGAAGTGCAGATATAATGGGAGGATTTAATTAAAACCGAGCAGTCGATTAAATTGTGAACAAGCTCGCTTGATAAAGGAGGGCATGATCAGGCTCGCTTGTATGTGGATCATGGGAAATTTTTGTTGGTATGTAGGCAACCAGAAAACAGTTCAAGAGTTAGCAAATAAAAAATATGGACCATAGAGACATTAAGATTACCAGATATAAACTACATTGTTGTCTGAACATTAAGGCATTGGGATTGAAGTATCCCATATTTGAACCCCATCCCTGTAGTGAACCATCTGTATAAAACCAAAATCTGAGTTTAAACCCCTTTTGGACAGTCCGTCAGCACGCATATTCAGGTCTCTGTAGATGTGGGCGATAGGTGGAGATCCCAGTCTATGACACAGACGTCGGACTCTGCTGATCCATCCCTGAAGATCTGGAATATGAATTTGGAGCTGACCCATGATGCAACCAACAATCAGATCAGAGTCTCCATAAATATGTAACTCAGATAGTTCCATGTTTACAGCAGCTAAAAGCCCACCCCATAGGGCCATGATCTCAGCCTTGTTATTGGTGCCCGGTCCACCATTCCAGTGCATATGGATCCTTTCTCGGCCTGATAGCTTTATCCAAGCGCCACATCCTGTATTACCATCTTTGCAAGCTCCATAAAAAAAAACAGCTGGGAGTGCAATCTCATGTGGTCGAATCCTGCGAGATCCATCAATTGAATGGATAATATTGATGGGGAAAACATCAATCCAACTCATAATAGCTTTATATATGAAGGGAAGATTGAAAGGGGTTCCATCGAAAATCAGTCGGTTCTTGGCGAGCCAAACTTCCCAAATAAAAAAGAAGGGCAACGATCTAAATTTTCTATTCATTGAATCCCATTCAACCACGACAGAGATAAAATCAATCGGAATCCAGGCAGGATCTATGAAGTGCACAAAGAACAATTTCCAAGGTTGAATGACCATGGGGCATTGGAAGAAGAGATGATCGATCGACTCCTCAGATAGACCACATATAGAGCATCTGCTAGATCCCATAATGCCCCTTTTCAGCAGGTTATTCCAAGTGAGTATTTTATTCTTCCACGTGAGCCACCCAAATAGGATAATTTTTGTAGGCAAAATCCGCTTCCAATATGGGGCAAATATTCGGGTGATCTGAGCTGAGTAAAACTGATAGTTGATTCTGAAGTATATGTCTTTTACGATTGGATGATGCTCCATCATCGGTCTGTCCCATATGACGCAATTGCCCCCAATAGAATGGAAAACACTAGCCGCCCTTAATGAAAACTGTACCAGATCCCATTCAACTGCCATCTCGCCATGTAGATCCAATTGTGCAGCTTTTTCAAAAATTGGGGCACCAAAAGACCACGAAATGATATTTTTTGAAAGATGGCTGATACCCTTGTGAGCCAGTCTATGAATGAGGCATGCTGATGGTTTTGACATCTTGTTAAATCCTTTCATTTTAATGTCTGCCAGAGGTATACGACTGTCGTCTCTGAAGAGCCGTGTAAGTATGTCCGCAACATGTCCCAGGACCTTCTTAAAACTGCCCCAAATAACCGAGTAGGTCGCAGGGAAGTGTAATTCATGACAGAGTAGATTATGGAGAGAATCACCAACAAGATATTTTCTTTTAATTATATCAGACCATATGCCGAGTCCATTGATTGCACGCCAGAATGATTTAATAAGAAGGGCGATGTTGAAAATCCTTGTATTCAAGATGCCCCATCCATCATGTTCTTTGGGTCTGCATAAGGAATCAAGTCTGACCAGATGAAATTTGTGTGTATTCCCAGAGCCGCTCCATAGAAATTGAGCAATGATCCTGTTGATATCCTCCACAATACTTGCTGGAAAATAGAATAAGTGTCCCCAATATACCAATAGTTGAGATAAAACTGCTTGAATCATAATGGATCTGCCTCTTATGGAAAGCCATCTGTGAGTCCACTTGTTGATTTTCCCCCTAAAACACTCAACCATCCATAGCCAATCCGTACACTTGTATCCACAAGGCTTGATTTTATATACAAGGTACATCAATCCTTCCGATAGCAATCGGATGCCAACCCCATGGAACTCTGCAATGAATTGGATTTCATTTATATCACCGAACTCATATAAAAGGAAGGACTTGTCCTTGTTAATGTATAAACCTGTGGCAGCAGCAAATATCATGAGAAGGAAGTGGACATAAAACCAGTGATTTCTTCTAAGACTTCCAAACTGTAACATATCATCCATGAATAAAGAGTGCTAGGTCGATGTAGTTTCAGAAAAATAGAATCCAACAATGTAGCCTTTTTGAGTCGCCATGTGCATCAATTTACTGAAGCCATCCAAGATTAATATGAAAATAAGAGGGGACAAAGCACATCCTTGTCTTAGCCCCCTACCCGCCTCAAAGAACGAAGTAGGCAATCCATTTATAATGACAACATATTTTTCCGAGGTTATGCAAGACATAACCCATCGAATAATCCTGAGCAGGAAACCAATCTTCAATAATACCAAACGGATATACGACCAATCCAGGGTATCGTAGGCCTTATATAAATCAACTTTCATTATCAGGGCCTCACGTTTCTGAAAGTGCATAGAATGTAGAATCTCTTACGCAACAGCGATGGCATCATGTATTGACCTACCTTTAAGAAAACCATATTGTTCTGGAGGAATATGGACTGATAATGCCAGTTTTAATTTGTTAGCAATGATCTTGGATGTGATTTTATACAGGATATTACAAAGTGCTATCGGTCTATATTCCCCAAAGGATGAAGGATTATCATTTTTCGGAATGAGTGCTATGAATGTCGAATTTAAGTTCGATGGAATATGACCCGTGGTTCTAAATAATTCCTTCATTTCCGTCAGCTCAGTCCCCATAATGTCAAAGAAGAATAGGAAGAATTCAGATGTCCAGCCATCGGGACCCAAACACTTGTCATGTGGAAAATATTTAAGCACCCCTTCAACCTCTGTGGTAGAAATATGTTCATCCATAATGTTTATGTCGTCCTTTTCATATATTCTGTGGATATGGTCTAATACCCATTGTTGGCAAGTGTAGTCAATCTCCCAGTTTTGTTGATAGAAGGACGAGAAATTACGAAATGCTTCATCCTGAATATCCGGAGTAGATGTTGCATAGCAACCATCAGACTTCTTTATACGCCATATAGCATTACGGCCCTTGCGGTCATTTTCACATTTGTGGAAATATTTTGTATTACGGTCTCCTTCTTTTAACCATTTATTCCGACTTTTCAATTTCCAAGAAATCTCTTCGATTTTAAGAATTTATTTTTCCCTATCAGCTAGGGATTTCATAAGGTCATAGGTCTGTATGTCTGGAGCGTGGTCCTTATAGCCCATAAAAATACACCTCATTTGATCTTTAATCGCTGACAGCTCAGCTTTGAGTTCCTTCTTCTTGTTGATCTCCCATTTTTTGGCTGCTTGTTTCAAAATCTGCATCTTGTGGTGGAAAAGGTTCCATCCATCTAGGTCAACCATTTTTGCACCATGTAGCCACGTCCTCTTTATAAGCGCAATAAAATCGTTGTGCTCCAACCATGCCCAGTTGAATTTAAAATGCAGACCCACCGGTCTATCATCCAGTCGCCAGGATAGAAGGATCAGCATATGATCCGAAATATTAGAGACCAGCACCTCATTTCTTGGCAATCCCAACGAGTTTATGAGGCTGTCTTTTACCAATGCACGATCCAGTCTTTTACTAATGAAATCAACAGCACTTCTTTTATTCGTCCATGTCGGCATATTTGGAGAAGGAGAAATATCCACCATATGAAAATCCGACATCAAATCATGCAGATAACCAGCCAAGCAGTTGATCCTAGCCTTGTCACCCCATATATCATTTAAATTCAGAGTGGAGTTAAAATCGCCCATTAATATCAAATTCTTTAAAGATAGAAGCCTCCAATGTTAAAACCTGTTCCAGAAGGACAACCTGTTATGATATGGGGCGTAGAGATTGACGATATTCAGAATGCCATCGAAGCCTCGAATATGACCCACTAAAATTATCCCACCAAAGAACCTGTATGCCTTAACATTCGCCCAATATAGATTCCATAAGGCAATCAGACCACCCGAATGCCCAGTTGCATCAACAGCAGTTGCCTGCCATCCTTTACATATGCTTAGAAAAGTATTAATGGCCTTCTCTCCGATACTAAGTGTCTCTTGGCACAAAATGATACAAGGCTTATGAGAATTGATAATATTCCGAAGGCAATGATGTTTGGAGGCATCGCCCAACCCCCGAATGTTCATTGAGAAGAATTGGATCATTTTGGGGTGGCGGCGGGTTTACTTGCTCTAAGCGCTCGGATGTTGTCAGTGATGTCATCAAACATAGCAATAGGAATATCTGTGTAGTTATCATGCTCATCGGAGATGAGCAACAAAGCTCTTGGAGAAACCTTATGAAGACACTGATTTTTGTTATTTTTTCCGGATGGTGACATTTGATACATCTGATGGAGGAATGACATTACCAGGTGAGACAATGATCTTGTCAAATACTGTAAGGGCAGCAAGGTCTAAATCTGGGTTACCTAAAAGTGTGTCAATGTCGCAATCGACGAAATTATGTGGAGACTGAGTCAAGTCGACTTGTTCATCAGCAGAAGTCAACAAGGTGAGAGGGAGGTATGTATCATCAGGGATTCAGGAATCATTCACCTGGGACGGTTCCCCAATATGAAAGTTGGTTGACATAAAAAGTGGAGGGTCCGTCGTTTTATGGCCAGACTCAATATGATGAGATGGTGCTTCATGGTCGGCTACCCGCCCATATATGTTATTGAAATCTACAACTTTTGGGGGCTTAAGGACATCCATCCAGACACCAACCTGCCCGGATATAGAGATATCGACTACAGACATATGAGGATCATAAACATCCACCTTCCCAATTTCCGGACCAGACTGTATTATATCCCGACCCATCCCAAAAACAGATTGATTCTTTGCAGAATTAAGCGAATCCCGACCCACCCCATCATCAAGAAATGTAGTTCTATCACTATGAGCATTGGCAGAAACATACACATCTTCATCTTCAGAGGTAGTAGGACAAGAATTACCTGAGATGAGTCCACCCGAAGTACCCGGCACAACTTGATTTTGTCGTCGATTCTTCGGTTGGTGATGTATATTCTGGCCAATATTGTGTCGAAGAGGACAGTGGTCCCGAAGATGGCCTGTCCGATGAAAAATAAGGCAACGAAATGGAATACCCCAATAATCGATACGCTGTCGATGACGACGTTGTCCCCATAATATGTCCACATCACCCGGCAGACCCCCGGCAAATTCCACTTCGACCAATATCCAAGCAATCCTTTTGTCGCTGGTACCAACAATACCGGGGTCAATATATTTTGTTCTGCCTATAGAATTCCCAATGGACCAAAGCGTCTTATGTGTCCAAAAATCTAGTGGAAGCCCAGGGAGTTTGACCCATATAATACGACTCTTAGGGGCTTCCATAACAGGGTTGAAACCCAAGTACCAGGGAACAAGCTGTATGTAACTACGACCTTGCACCCAGGTCTGATTAATAACCTTGAAAATATCCCTTTCATCCATAAAATGCATACTAAACCAACCATTGAAATCATTCTAATTCTGGGAGCATATCTGATCAAAGGGACCCAAACTTGTCTAACCCAGCAGTCCATATTGACATCATTGCCATCGGGGAACATCCATCTCCCAATCAAAGCTCTCTTCTGTAAACTAGCCACCCTGCGGCATAAATCATTCTGGTCTATTTTGATTTCCTTGATCTCCATTTTTTGTTTATAGAAAGCTTTCTTCCTGTTTCTGCGACCAGATTTCTTCTTCTTATGTTTTGGAAAATCGGCTCTCCTTTGAGAAAATCCCCATACTGTGGATCATGACAGTCCAGTCTGATAATCTGACTGTCAATCTCACAATCTCGACCAAATTGTTTTTCGGCATCAATGGTAGCTCTGATGAAAGCTTCATGAGAAGAGGTGTCCGATTCTAAGCCCAGAATGGAGTCATGTGTCATAATCATGTGGTTCGACATCACTTTGTCAGATGAGAGTCATGAACAGAAAACCAGACCCCGAAACACCACAAAATGGTCTATAGTAGAATGATATCTCGTTAATCCGGCCACATATGAAGTTCAAAGACACATGGCTACCAAAACTCTGTCCAAGTAAGGATGATGGGACACTGACGAAGAATACATAACACACACATCAGCAGATAATATGATCCTGAAGAAAATATTGTAAGTAAAACATCCCAGAATGACATAAATAAAAATAGATGTTGCACTTATGTCAGATCGTCATATGGAATATAAAAATATAGAGCCAGCCTCGGTCAGCCAACCCAATCTGGCTCTTGATATTCGCAGGAGCTTAATTGAATGCCAGAGCTATCAGACGCCGCCAATACATACCACCATCCATATTTAGTGATCTGAATAATTCCTGGATACCATGGAGATAGATAAATAGACATTCATACCAAGGAAAATAGGATTAATTGGCCCACAGAGATCTGCAAAAGATGATACAACTATCCCAGAATATAATAAAACAAAATCATACGAAGGCATGAAAATTACACCATCTTGTTAGTGGTAGAAATTCTCATAAATATCTGCCACCCCCGAGTCATATCTGATCACATTAGATTTGAAAAATCATAATGCACAACAGTCACTGTGCAGAGACACCAAGAAATTTGATAGAATTAATTGACATCGATTCCAGCAGCCGGACTTAGAATGATATCGGATAATTCAACCTGAAAAACCAGACTCCCTGGAGCACCATAAGACCTATACGTGACAGCAGCAACAACATAGACAACCCGGGCATATCCACCACCTATCACCTATTCTAAAACTGAAATTTTTGCATGGCCGAGAAATAATAAGAGTATCAACCCACTTTTGCCATAGACACATCCATTTATTGACTCTAGTCGAAGACTGATAATCAAATTCAGATGAGGATGCCAAGGAGTTATCAAAGGGTATACAAGGTTTATCAACGTTTTCTATCATGTGTCTTACACTCAGAATAAAGGGCCGATAGAATCATGAATGCAATGATTGAGAGAAAAATGATAATACATAACTCCACCTCATCCGAGAATGTCATAGACTCATAGAATGGGCTGTGGTTTTGTTTTGTAGTGAACAGTGACCAATATAGAAACTCAACCTCTATATTGTAACAAAAACCAACAGTAGTGGGCCTATCTACAGAGAAAAATGCTAGTAGGATAAAGAGTTATAACCCAAAAATTAAAGCGACTTCACTGTAAAAAATTTCACAACAAATGATAAATGGGAAAGGGTATAACGGACCACTTGACTTCATTCCCCCATAAAATTCATCCTACATTATCATATCATAAACACTAAAGGATTGCAAAGATGCACCTTCAACACACAGACAGAACCAAAATGATATATCACAATGTACTTATTCCATACCTCCAACATCCTAAAAATGAGTTCATTGGAAAAAACTGGTTCCATCCATCGGATTAACTTGTCTCCTGTGGATCCCCTGCCGATTCACTCCTACTCCCTCTAGAAATACGTCCTCCTAGTTCTAGCATGCATGGTTCTTCCACGGGTCAGGATTCCGCCTTGCTCCACGTTCTTTCTCCGTGGTAGCTTACAGTATTGAACATTCACTAATTACATTTACAATCTTTCATAGAATTACATTTACAATTTTACAAATATTTTACATACAATTACAATTACAAATACAATTAAAATTTTAGAATTTTACATACAATTACAATTACAATTACAATTTTACAATTTGTCATATATACAATCAAAATTAAAATTACAATTACAATCATTTCACAATAAATTAAATATTACAATTACAATTAAAATTTTACATACAATTACAGTTAAAATTATAATTACAAATACAAATACAATTTTACATACAATTTCAATTTCAATTTCAATTACAATCACGACATAATATTTAATAAATATCATGGTCATTTAATATTAAATTAATTAATAAACATCATCACGATCATGATAACCATCGTACAAACATCATATTCGACTAACAAACACATTCAAACATCAAATTAACATTATATATTAGCATCATCACAAAACAAACATCAAATATATATCTCATGTCAAATAACTCATGCTATCACATATACACATCTATTTGCAAGCTAAACATTAAATAAACATATCTAACATCACCTAACAATATGCACATCACGATGATCACCAACATGTAAATTAAGTACAACTGCAACATGAACATAAAATACATGGACCATATTTATATATATATATATATATATAACTGAATAATGTTAAAAATATACAACTGTAATATAAATGTCATGGATCAGCTGGTGGTAGTACAACATCAATAGTAGTACAAGTGGAGGCCTGCTCAGTAAATGGTGCAGCCTCGACGGTTGATGGTCGAGCCTGCTCATGATCATGACTAGTACTAATGGATGGATCAGCTGGTGGTAGTACAACATCAATATAAGCAGTAGTAGTGGAGGCTTGCTCAGTCAATAGTGCAACCTTGACGGTCGATGGTCCAGCCTGCTCATGATGATGACTAGTACTAATGGATGCTACAAGCTGCTGACTGGACGTGGCCGATGGTCTAGCCTCATCTCCATGATGACTGCTAGATGCTGGTAGTGGAGCCTCATGCTCACCAGGTTCGGTGCGAGGTCAACGATCATGAGATGATGAGTCGTTGCTCGCGGACTATCCATCACGTGTTGCAGCTCGACTACGCCTATAACGTGCAACAGTCCTCCTCAGTCGTGTAACAGTTGTCGTAACTCCTACGACATGCCACATCAGGTTGTACATGTCATGTGGCATGCCTCTCCACATTCGTAATAGCCTATCATCGGCCTGTATGTCTCTGTAATGAGCGGGCCTAATGCCCACCTCAAAAATTAATGCACTGAGTTGGTTGCCCAACTCCATCCTATATCTAGTATCAGGTCGACCGTGCTTAGGAAAAGGCATTACCAGTGCACCAGTAGGAGTATGTCTCACTGCATCGGCCTCATCCTGATCATGATCCTCGGAATCGGCCATGTCCTGATCGTCATGGCATGTCTATGGATACACCGATGATCACCAACTTTTATAAGTTGAGTAATTTTGAGAGAGATTTGGAGGATCCTACTTTGTATCATCAACTCATTGGTTCCTTGATGTATTTGGTCAACACTAGGCTAGACTTGTGTGTTTCTGCTAAAACTCTCAGTGAGTACCAGGTGGAGCCTAGGAGAGTGCATTGGATTGCAACAAAACATGTGATGAGATACTTGCATGGGGTAATGGATTATGGGCTTCATTATATGTGAGGAGATGGAGTGCACCTTATTTCTACATGAATTTAGATTGGGTAGGTAGTGCAGGACCGGAAGAGTAATTCCGAATGTTCCTTCAGTTTAGGATCGACAATTGTTTCATGGTTTAGACAAAAACAATAGTTAATTTCACTGATTTATGCAAAGCCATAATAAATGGTAGCTAGTCATGCGAGTTATGAGGGCATACGGATTTGCAAGTTGTTGGTGAGTTTGTTTGGAAAACAATTGGGGCTCACTAAGACATACTATATAATCAGTTTTGCATCAAAATCTTGGATAATCCAATATTTCATAAACGGTCCAAACATATTGACATCAAATACCATTTCATCTGAAATCATGTCTAGAGAGGAACAATGAAGCTCAGATACATTTACACTAATGAGCAAGCTACGAGACATTCTCACAAAGTCCCTCATGAAGGGAAAACTTGTCTTTCTAGGGACAAAATTAGAGTAGTGAAGAACAGTTTCCTATCTAAGAGGAAGTGTTAGAAATTTTCTACAAAAATTGTTTTCCACATACGCTTGGAGCTAGCATGTGGGTAATTTTCATAAAGTGACTTCGAATTTAATTTAACTTTATGAGATATAAATTTAATGAGAAAATTTTCACTTTATTAATTTCAATGAAAGATTAAAACAATCTCTTCACTTTATAGTGGCACAAGTCCCAAGGAGAAGCTCCATTCTTTTGTTGAGTGAGAGACTCATGCAAAAGAACAAGCTTGAGCTGAAGGAAGGATGACAAGTTGTTAAGTATAAAAATCAAGTGACACAAATTCTAAGACAAGAGTGTTGGAATGAATCCCAATGCAGTGTGAGAATTAATCACAAACCAAACAATAGAGAAAAGGAAGTCCATACAGCAATCTAGAGGCACAAAAATCGAGTTTCATAAGGGGCATCGATTTTTGAGAGAGTCATTAGGGGAATTTTGAGGTATAAAATGGACCTTCAAAAAAAATAGTAAAATATTACTAAAAATAATAAAATAAGAAATGAATTTTTAAAATAAAAGAAAGAAAACTACAAATTTTTATTGTATTTTTGACTTAGCTCCTTATAGGTTTACTTAAATTTCAAACGTGTACACTTCTTGGATGCAAAATTAGATTTTTCATCCAACAATTGCCCACTCTACATACTTTTGAGTAGAACCACACTGAGAAAAATTCAAAATACATGAAAAATGTGTTTTAAACACATTCTTTTCATGTATTTGGATTTTTTCTCGATGTGGATCTACTCAAAAGTATGCAGAGTGGTACTCGTTGACTGCAAAATCTATGTCTGCATCCAATTAGTGTACAAACTTGAAATTTGAGTAAACCTACAAGGAGATAAGTAAAAAAATATGACTAAAAAATGTAGTTTTCTTTTTTTTTCCCTCCAAAAGATTCTCCCTTAGTGATGACATCATCATCTTGAATCCTATTGTTTCTCTTAAAGTTGACTTTTTTAGTACATTTTTCATTTTGAGGTGCTTTTTTTAATCTCAAAATTCCCCTAATACTTATGATACAACAATTGTTTACACACTTTCCAACACAAATTTGCAATGATTTTGTGGTTTTATGGTCCGTATAGGGTATACGATTCGAACAACAATGGGCACACAATTCGAGGTAGGTCATACATTGGATTTTGGAGTTGTTTGTGGCTTGAAAATTGAGATAAGTATGTAATTTCATTTCTAGGTTAATTCTACTGTGTAAAATTTGATTGTTGAAGCATAATATTAAAATCCTCCCTCTTCCAAACTGGTTTTCCCTCACAGAGAATTTTGTCCAAAAAATTATGAGTACAATTTCACGGTTTGTTGAGTTATTTAATAATTTGAAAGTTCATAATTTGTCATATGTGTTGTTGTTCATAAAAATCATAATTCAATTTGTTGAATGAATGCAATTTTCTGAGTATAGTTTTTAATGGAATTGCAACCTAAGTTTTTGACAAAAGTTCTACAAGTGAAATTTCACTTGTAGTGAACTTTTTAAATGGTTTTCTTACAGAAATAGTTATGAAATATGGTTATCAGAAGAATGGAGTTTATGAAGTACAAGGAACACATACTAATATTTCCTAGCCATCGTTGCTTCTCCATAAAAGTCTACAATTATGTGTAGTTCGTCGTTGATTTGGTGATGTTGCATATTTGGAGTTTCATTTTTTACTTTCCCGTCCAGCTTGGTTGATTTTCTTGTGTTGGTTTATTTGGAGGTGTTTGTTTCTCTATTCCCTATTAAAACAAGCAAGTTGTGAGTTCATTGTTGGTAACCTTTCCAACCCTTGTATAGAAGGTCATGGCTCTCTTCCCCCATGGTAAATTTGTGAAAGGACAGATACAATTCCTTCTTTGTATTTGGGGTTTACTTCCTCTGCAAAGAAGGGTGTTAATTTACTTAAGGAAAGAGGGTTGACTAGTAAGTTTACTTGACTTTGGCTCAGTTATAGTTTTGTTTTAGATTGGATCTTTATCAACTATGTGGATCATGAGCCCATTAGTGCTTTATATTGGGGGGGGTGGGGGGGGGGGGGGAATTGAAAGCAAAGAGGATAGGGATTTGATCTATAAATGTGGGCCCTATTTCATGGGATCCAAGGAAATTTTTCTCTCACTAGAATTTGTATTATAATTCTTCCATGGAAATATCTTCTACATCTATCTAGATTGGAATGCCATATATTTCCCCTTTTTTTTACAGTGATGGTATTTTCAAAGCCATAGGTGACAAATTAGGTCGCTCTATTTCTATCCCTGAGGATAAGGATTATAACTTTTCATGTGCCAGAATTTGTGTTGAAATGGATTTTGTAAAGGGACTCCCTAAGGCGAATCAACTTGACTTGGAGGGATGGACCCATATTCATGCTCTTGATTATAAGCAAGTCCCTTTTAAACACATTTTTTTCCTTGAGTATGGGCACTTTGTAAAAAGTTATAAAAAAACTACAAAATCTTAGTTTCCTTCTCTTCCTCCATATTACTCAAATTAATGATGAGAAAGAAGCACTCAAACCAACTTCAAGGAATTGCAATAATCATTCATTTAAAAGGCCTCATTCTAGTAAGTATAAATCTTATCAACATCCTCCCTTTCGGAATATATATGAAGATTTGAAGTCCTCAGAGGTAGAATTTGCGGTTGAAGAAAATCAACCAGATCCATATCAAGTTCCTTAAGAGAAAATTACTTCACTAGTTGAGGAAGGGACTACTACTAATGATATTTACAAAAGCACTCCTTCAGATGAAAAGGAAGAAGAGGCTGATTCATAGGAAGAGAAGAATGTCGATATTTCCTCTCCTCCTTCTTATGCAAAAGTTTTAAGAAGTAATCAATGATCTTCCCCTCCATTAACAAGAAGTAGAAAATATCATAGCAAGAAATCTCCAAAATCTAGTGCCCATCATTCTTTACCCTCCCTGGGTTCTAGTGGGGGGTTGGTTTTGATTAAATCTTAGAAATTTTTTGTCTGCGTACTATTTTTTGTAAGAAAAGGTATTTTTCTCCCTTATATATAGAATAATGGAAGAATTTTTACTTGTAGTATTCATGTTGATGTACTTTAGCCATATGCTTTGACCATATATTTTTTATCAATACAAATTTATTTTTATGGTTTAGAAAAGGGATTATTTGAAATTGTTGGAAATATGGTAGCCATGGTCGATATTCTCATCATGTGAGGAAATTGCGATAAGGCTGCACCTCAACCCCATATAATAGTATCTCAATGTATTCTTCAAAGACGAACCAATCTCCAAATCTTGTATCTTTGCTGAGTTGTAATAATTGTTTCTGCTGTGGAAATATTCTCGGTGGTTGTGCATTGTTCAAAATGGTATAAACAATTTCCATGAATGTAGACAGAAACTAATAAAAACCTTCATTATTTGGTTTCCTCTTGAAAACATACCTCCTTTGTTTCTGAGAATAAATACTTAAACCCAAATAATCAATTTTGTCAACATGCACATAAAAGAATAAGTAGACCAGGACAAAAAGTTATCTGAAATAGCTAGCAAGTTGATTTTTTTTTAATTGAAAGTTAATTGACTTAGCTAGATGATGGAATGTCCAAGACAACATCTCGTTGCAGCATAAGACTAAAAAATCCTAAGGCATGTCTACTTACATTTCTTGTATCATCTTCACCCAATACTAATAAGATTATTGTCAAAACTTGTTGTACATCTTTAGAAAACAAGGAGATATGGTAAGTTATAGATTCTTGAGGGATTTGGGAACCCGAAGGAAAAATTAACTTGAATAAACCATGTTTATCCTCCTCTGAAATCTGACTAAAATTTAAGAGCAATGAAGTACTAATGAATTTCCTAGAACTTTGTACCATATGCAAATGAAAAGCATTATGAATGAGCTCGAGTGTGATTTCAAGGATGTTCTCCCCTAAGGAGGAAATTATATAGTTTCTTTGAGGAACAAATGAGGACACTAGCCAAAATATAAAATCAGGGAAGTGATAAATAAAGTTACAATATATAGTATAGTCTGGACTGTACCACTTCGAATGTGTTCTCCGTTGCAAAAACGTCCGTAACTGGCAAAACGAACATCCTCAAGGTCAAAAGGGAAAAAACGGTCGTGAATTTCAGCTTTTGTATCCCTTAGAGGTACTTGGGTGGAAGGGTGAGCAGTCATGGTTTTCTTAGTCGACTTTGAATTTTTCTTCATTTTAATCATTTTGGAAAGATAGGGAATAATGTAGGACTATAAAATACTTGGTGAAAATGCGATGCTACGGAATGCTGAGGTGAAATTACTAGTTGATGCCTTGGGCATTGATTGAATCAAGCTCTTGGACTACATAATGGAAAAGGATGAAAAAATTTGTTTAACCCTTTGGTACAAAGCGGGAAAGTGTCATTTATGACTTATACAGGTACGAATGATGACGTGGTGGAAGAGTGACATGTCAAATGTGATGGCATGGAGAATGATGGGACATGGGAAGGTGAGGTGGTGTGTGATGTGGGTACTGCCTCGCTTGTCACACTCGCTTGGCAGATGAGTCATCATGTATTGTTTGGCGAAAGTGGTTTCAGAAGTCCACTTACCGCTTTGCGACACCCCTCGATAATGGATTTATAAAAAAATAGGGTAGGGGTGTCGCAATCAATGACAAATGTTGATTTGATGATCATTTGTTTGAATAAACCATTTTGCGCCACCCTTTATCTGAAATCCCAACCGAAATTGATGCTTGCTTTGTTAAGTTTTTTTTTTTTTTTTTTAAGTCACCATGAAACAAAGCTCAACTTAAATGACATAGACAACTTGAAAGGAAATTGGAGCAAATAAAGAGAAACAACAAAACACATAAGAGAAAAAGAAACCAGCACGTTGATAGTGAAGTTCGGATATCTCAAAAGCTTACATCTTCGGACCTAATCTTAAGTGAGAAGACTTCTTCATTAATCAATCAAAACCAACAAAGTACATTAGTTTTACATAAAAATGACTCCTGCTTAGTCTTGTTGTGTTCTTCTTGACTCCAAAAACTCAACTCAACTTTCAGCTCTCAAAAAGACCTCCTATAACTCCTACAAGGAACCTCCAAAGTTCACACTTTTTACATTAACCTCTCTGTTGTACGCATATTTAACTTTTGTCTTGTGATATGCTAGTTTAATTTTATAATTGTTTGGGAGAGGTCAAGGATCAAACCCCGACCTCCCCGCCATTCCTTGTGATATGTTACATATGAAATACTTCTTTTAAAGATTTGGTGGCCGGGGTTTAGCTTTACGCACCGCCATGTCACTTTGCTGTTGGTTATTTTGACTAACCTGTGAGGTCCACGTGTCACTTTGCATTTGGTTTATATTAAGCTAATCAGGGACCGACACTTGTCAATGCTCATTTGTTCTCCAACTCCAGTCATACTCGGTTACTTGTCGCTCTCCTCATGCCATGTGGTGGTCGGAACCTTGACCATTGACTGCCTGGTTAGAAGTCCACATGTCACTTTGTGGTTGGTTTATTTTGACTACCTATGAAGTCCACGTGTCACTTTGCGGTTGATTTATATTAAACCAACAAAGGACTGCCACTTGTCAACGTTGCATTTGTCCTCTTGCTTGATACTTTGTTACTTATCGCTCCTGATGCCACGTGGTGATCGAAACCTTGACCCTTGACTGCATGGAACCCAGAGTTGAACTGACTTTGACTTTGACCTTTTTCGACAAGAACTTTGACTTCTAATAACTTCTGCATACGAAGTCGAATTTTTCCCGTTCAAGTTGTGTTGGAATCGTTTTTCCGAGTTATACGCAATGGCATTGATTTAACTTGAATAAGATGAATATGAATTTTCGCCCATTAATCCCTTTTGGATCATTCTGAATCATTTCGGATCAACCCCGTCCATTTTTAACGTGCAAGCATGTAGACCTATCGCAAAACCATAAGATTGACCACCCAAAGGAAAGTGATTGTTACTCATTGTTTAGCCTCAATATATTAAAGCTCTTAAATCCACTTATCTATAATTTGGAATCAACACCATTCAGGGTGAAAAGTTAGGCTTGCACACAAAAGAAAAGAGAACTTGACCTTGCTTTTTTTTAATATATATATATATATATATATATTCTGGGTTTTCGAAATTTAGGAAAATTGAAAATTAAAGTACAATATGTCAACCTAAATTTGTTGATCCAATAGAATCAAAAGATTAGTCTACTAAGAAATGAGTGTAACATGGTCATAAATTGGTCTCTTAATATTTTAAGCAACATGTTAGTAGCCTAGCCTCTACTAGATAAATCAAAACATACTTTAAGGAAAATAATACAATCCACTAATCTCTACTAGCTAAATCAAACATACTTTACGGAAGATGATACAATCCACTCCAACCTAAAGATGTAATGGACATGGGGCAATAACATTCCATTGCCTTGAACATGGGACAAGAAAAAGCAAACAACAATGGTC
Source organism: Pinus albicaulis (assembly GCA_034641835.2). NCBI lineage: Eukaryota > Viridiplantae > Streptophyta > Pinopsida > Pinales > Pinaceae > Pinus > Pinus albicaulis. The sequence goes on from MU968317.1 coordinate 21,447,433, forward strand.
CCTCGCTAATTTATGCATTTTAAAGTTATTAGTTTCTTGGGAATTTTTGTGAAGTAATCAACAAGAACACACAATAATACTTTTCTTTTAGCTAATTTTATAATCTTTTTCTTTTTTAATAGTCACATAATTATTTAATATTGATTATTAAATATCTTTAGATAATTAACATATTTATAATTAACTCTGTTATGATTTTAAATTAATAAAATATTTATATTTTAATTATAAAATATATATATTTATAAACGTAAAATTATATAACTATATCTATGTCCACGAAGTTTCGAGATAGATAGTAATTTGATATTTTGTTAAGACACATTTGATGCTTTGTTAAAACACTACACAATTCAGAATTCACAGTGATTAAATCATATTCCAATCACTTTTAACCGTCTAGACAATTGCTCCACCTCCATAAACAATCACTTTCAGTATCACTTTGATTTCACTCAATGTCCTTTTATATATATATTTCTAAGGTTATGGATATTTAAAAAATTTAACATAGCTTTTGACCATTCCAAATCTTTGTTTAACATAGCTTTTGAGCATTCCAAATCTTTGCTTTTCTACATTTATTTCTGCGAAGGGAAAAAGGCTTTACACCCTCTTCCACGTCTTTTTCTTTTCTTGTACGTTCATCCTAATAGTTTTGAATTCTCTATAACAACTTACCCACAAGCTTGTAAGCTACATCATACCTTAGTAGTTAGTACCTATTATTTAGGTATGACAAACGTTTTATGATAATTTTCATTATGTAAGAAAGAGGGACGGCCCTATTTGACTTCAACGTTTTCGTGAATAATTTTTTATTTTTAGTATTCACCTGTGTAATGTGTATATCGCCATCCTCTAACCATTTAAGCCCTACACTTATGTTAATCTGTGCGATAATTTCCGTCAAAAACATTTTTGAAATCCACAAAATACTATCATTGTCTCCAACTTATTTATTATATATTTATATAAAGTAATAAGTGGGCCCCTTTATGCTAATTTTTTACTCCATAAAACATTAAAAATCAATCATAATAGTCTCGTGATTCTCATGATGCTTTTGTCTCCTCAAACAACAAACACTGAAAAATATATTTAATAAGTCTACGAATCTAATAAAATAAAAATCTGAACTCTGCCAATTTTAAAATGTAATTTGGCCAAATAAAATGCATCTCAATATCCCAGATAATTATTGGTTAATTTCCTGGACAAAAGATTGATTTATTATGGTGGGACTTTAACTCTTTTTAAAGTTAAAGCTAGCATTGATAAAGTAAGCCATTGATTAATAAATAAAAGCAATCAAACACCTACTACTAACACGATAACCAAGGACCTTCATCATTATGCTTCGTTTTTCAATGCAATTTTCTATTATTTTACATTTCAAAATGTAAAATATTTGTAAAGTATATAGGGTAATGGCTATGCTCATAAAATATGGAGTTGTCTTTAGTGCGACCTTTCGAAGTTTCAGGTGTTGGAATTTGGTGAAAAAAATTGAGGTAAAATCTTGATTTGTGTTATTTAAATTGGTTTTTTGACTCTATATATGGATTTAGCACCCTAAAAACTCTTAGGGCACTTTAATTGTGCAAGGTTACCCATCAAACTTCTATTTTCAATAAATTCCTGTTGAAATTTTGAGAAATTAGACTAGAAAAAACTACCGTAAAAGCCATCAAAAAGTCGCACTATAAACTACTCGATAAAATATTTGTATTAAGTAAATACATTCAAAGGAAATATTTGTACAAAGTAGATATATCAATGGAATATTGGTATTAAAGAGATCATTTTCATAAAATATTTGTATTAAGTAAATATATTTAAAAATATATTTTGGCAAAGTAGATATATTAAAGGAATATTTGTATCAAAGGATCACTTTTTGTCAAAGGAAATATTTGCACAAAGTAGATACATCAAAGGAAATTTTATACCAAAATATCACTTTTTATCAGTTCAACCCCAAAATTTGATTTTAAGGGTATCAAGAGGATTGAACCCATAATATTTATTTGATTTTAAGTGCTCCGAAAGTTGAACCCATAATCTCATATTTTGATTTTAAAAAAAGGTATCAAGGAAGTTGAACCCATAATATTTATTTGATTTTAAGGGTATCAAGAGGATTGAACCCATAATCTCTCATATAGGCACAACCCCAAAATTTGACCCCAAAGGTGTCAAGAGGATTGAACTCAAAACCTCTAAATAGCAAAAATGCTTTAACAAGAGAAACTCAACCAATTAACCCAACTCTCAAGGCTTCATAAATTTCTTGCTAAAATGATAAATAAAGAAAATTTATATGAGAATTTAATGTTTATTGAATAATTTCATATCTTAATTTAATTTTATTAAATTTTAGTTTTAAAACTAAATAATTATTATTATTATTATTTTAATGAATTTATAAATATTTTTTTAATTTTTTTTTTTATTTTTGGTAAATTAGGCTAAACTATATTAATTCGAAAATAGAAACATTAAATATGCTACAAGTTGGGTTGGTAAGTTGCGCTTAACCAATCTCAGCCTTAGTTGCGCAGTTTCGGGGCTGCCTCCGTGGAGGAAAACTACCCAAAAAATACTTGAAGCAGGAAATTACAAAATTCACAGAACCGTTGGTGTATCCAGAGATTACAAAATATGTGGAAGCATAAGTAAAACTTGCAATTTTGTGGTGATAGCAAGCATGACAAAAAACGAGGAACTGTGCAGCTTTGTAGTCTTTAGTCTTCAGCTTCATCATTACTATCTGGCTCTTCCTCCACTATAGGGCAGGCGTATGCTTGCGCAGTCGCTTCCTCAGTATCAGTGGGTGGATGCGTATGAGTGGGAACCAGTGTGCAAAGGATGGGTGTCACTAGATATTCTGCGTCTGCGACGCGCATCCAAGTACCTTCTGAATCCATAATCCATACATCTATGTCATCACTCACATTCTCCTCAGCCGGAAGGGGTTTGGTCTTGCGAGGAGGGAGGTGCACCTGTTGCGCAATGGTGGACTTCCGAGGTCCACATCTGCCTCTCTGTGTAGCCTGCGCGGGGGCAGCTTCCTCCTGATCCGAGTCGAGGCTCTGTCTAGCGAAGTTTCTTGAGGAGGAGCCTTCAACATACTCAGGTGATTGTCCGTCCAACCTGGGAGCGCCCCTCTCTACCCTCCACTGATGGTTCTTTAGCGCAACCTGGGTTCCATATCCTGATGCTCAGCAAGGGAGGAGGAACGAATCAAATGAGAAGCAAGAGGACAAGGGGAGAAATGAGGGGGAAAGCACGTCAAGGGACATGGGGTAATGGGAGCGCGCAAATTGTTGAGACCGAAGGGACAGAAAGAGTTGGGATAAAATGCACAGGCGGGAGGAATCACAGCCCAGAGATTTCTACACAACGCAGTTCTAGGAAGAGAGCTGCGAAGCGGACCGAGAGCGAAAGAAGGCAAGAGCTGAAACAACCAAAAATACTGAAGGAGATGACTGTGATTCTCATTGTGCTGAGGGGCCTTCCTTTTAAAAGGCTCGTGACACATGTGAAGGGGCAGGTCATGATTGAGCCTCGCACATAGTTGCATGCCATAACCGTTTTCATGCCCGAGCTCAAGTGAACAGTTATGGCCAAACGACATATCAATCCAGGTAATCATTTAGGATGATTGCTGCAGAGAGGTACCCTAAAGGGGGTGACGATGTCCAAGCGTATCTTCATCGTGTCTTATCTCATTCATCTCGTGCAGATGGTTGTTGGTTTCAAGATCCACATCAGGTGAGGACCTGCGTTGTTGATCTTCATCCTCGTGTGCATGGGAGATGCAATTGTCATTCGTACTCCTACTATCACCCGCATCCGGGGAATGAATTTATAAATATTTATTTCCATATAGTTTTTCATAAATATTTTATTATTTTATTATTATTATTGTTTATAATGTAATGATTAAATTTTATTAAAATTAATTTTAGTTTAACACATATATATAATTAATTACTTTGTGTTTCAACTCGCACTTCGTTTGACTGGGAAGAGTTATTTATTGCCTTGGTTGTTGTTTCGGTTGGAAAACCTCAGTGATCGTTGTATCAAATTATCATTGCAGGTTTTAGACCGTATTTTTACTGATAGCATATCGTTGATAGCAGTAGGACTGATTTTTTATGAACATTTTGTTTTCAGAATGGTCAGTGGTAGAAGCCGGATCTGGTTTTTACACAAAGTTTTCTTACAAATGTCATTTGTTTTAGACTGTTACCCTATGGGTTGACTACAAACTTTCTAGTTTGATTGATAGATAACAGTTTTATGTGCTTCTTATTGTAATTTTGTACTCATCTACAGTAATAAAATTACGCTTTTTTCTTGGGAAAAAAAATATAATTAATTACTTTGATTTATCGTATTATTAAAGAACATTTTTATTTATTTATTAATATGAGTAAATATGTTATGGACTTTGGTTTCATAACATTACCAATATTTCCACCACCTTTTCATCGATCTTGCTAGAAGGATTGTGGATAGGGAATAATTTGACAGTATCAACATCATTTTTGCAGACAACTATTTTGGCAATCTCATATGATGACAATATCATCAACTTTGTATATATTTATATTTTGATCATACACATCCTTTTATATTGATGTATGTAATCAACAACAGTGGGTCATGGCAACAATACAGATAGGTTGATAGACAATATTATATGCATAGTATTACACAGATTATCTGGATATACTTTGACAACATCTACTACATGTAATTTTCATTTTTTCTTTAATGGATATTACGATTTTTCCTTTTGGAAAAAAAGTTATGGACTTTGGTTTTATAACAAATATTTTATAGCGTCTTTATACGTTGCGATTACAAGAGGAGGGTTTTCATCATCTACTTTATTCGTCTTATAGAGTTTACGAGTTATTTCATGCCAAGTTATTTTAGGTCTTGTCCAACCCCTATTTTCACCGTGAAGCTCATGGGAATTTGTTCTTATAACTCAAGGTTAACAAAAACAATTGTCAATACCCCAAGGTTCTAAGCGATCATAGTTGTAGAAATTGTCTCAAAAGGCTTTATAATATATCATTTTCTTAATTCAATGCAATGTAGGAGGAGGACAAATAAATGGAGAATGAGGGCTTAGGGATACATAAATGCTACTTGTAAGATGAATGAGGGCTTTAACCTTGTCGATTACTCTAAAAACCCATATTAAGGCATGCCCATCTTTGTGCACTCAGATCTATGTCATGTTGATGGGTCCCTAGCGAAAAAAAACAGTTGGTAGAGATGGGAGGTCAATAGGGAAGACATCCAAAGCATGACTTTGGAGGTGCCTTGTAGTAAATTTTTCACTTCCAAGGTAACATCACATATTATAAGATTATTATCAGTTGGGGGACGCTATAGGATTTAGATGTGGTGGAGGATTTTAGCATGTTGCTCCATAGAAAGTGTGTTGAAATCAACTCATGTCCTAGTTAGTCTTTAGACGCTTCAACTTGTTGAAGTGTTCAAGTGTTATCAAATGATTTTAAGGAGTGGGGTTTGTTCCCTATGAAGGTTTAGAGGATTTATTGGTTCAGGATGCTCAAAATGTGGTGAAGGGTTTAAGATTAATTGGGAGTAACATAAAGCTTGAAAATCTATACAAATGCAAGCATGAAGGGGAGAAAAACTCATCCACCGTAGAGTCCGGGTGGAAAACAAGGTGAAAACAATAATTTAAAGGAAGGAGTCTTAAGTGAAAATTGTGGCATGGAAATATTAATGTGTGCAACAATCTATGTATCATATGGAATTGATCAAAATTTTATATTTTTTATCTAATTGTTTGTTAAGTATTTCATTATGTGATCAAGGGCTTAGTATTTACTTAAAAAAAATGAAAGTGCTAAAAAATGCTTCAGACCTAAACGAATGGATAGAGATCGTCACCAGGGTTCCAGTGCATCTCGTTTCATCAAAATCCGAGTTCGTATGAGTGAGTTATGGTCTGTTGTTCGTTTTCCCAAACAGGTAAAAATTAAGCAGAACAGTGACAGACTGATGACTTGGCAGTCCAATCAGCACCTCAAGAATCTTCAGGGAATATTCTCCAATTTTTTAGCCAATGACACTATGATAAGTGTCATCTCGAAATTCGCCAATTTTTCTTGGGGAAGTTGAATTTTTCTCCTATTTCCTAAGTTTGATCTCGCATCAGTAGTTTAGGAGCGGAAGACATAAGGCAAAAACAAATGATTTGTGATTTGCGATTGCGCAGTAAGTGGTGTGGAGATAAGGTGGGTCATACCAATTGCATCGGGGGTTTTTAGGAGCAGGAAACATAAAGCGTTAACAAGGTGGTGGAATTGTGATACAATATATCGCATCGAGGTATCGCAATCGCAAGACGGAGCAGGCAACATAGAATGATTTATAGCAGGGATGCGATCTGCGATAAGTGACTACGCTACAAATCTACGATCTGTGATAAGTGACTGTGCTGCAAATTTTCAATTTGTGATAAGTGACTGCGATGCGATATGCAAATATTTAAATGCGTTAAGTCGTATATTAATACAAGATTTGTGGATAAGTGCGGGTTAGCGCTAAACGCACTTAACCCCACTTAACACATACTTATCTCAGCATTAATCATGCAATTAACTTGGTTGTGCCTTTGGCGGACTCGCCAGATTCGACAGACTTCCACATTTAGTGGAGTTAGCTGGCCGGATTCGAGATTTAGTGGAGAAAAACCAGGAAAACTTGGTTTTGCCATAACTTTGGCAATTTTAGACCAAAATGGGCTCAGGAAGGGACATTCTTGGTATATTTTGATGTTTTGGAGCCATTGGAGAAGGTTGCAGAGGCAACAGGAGACTGTAAACACCAATTTTTCACAATTGAAGCTAATACAAAGGCCCACACTATGAAGATGGACCAAAGAGATGTAGCCCAAGAGGGGTGAACTCCTTCATAAAAAACTTGTGTATTTGTCTTTATTATTTGCGATTGCTGTGTTTTATTATATTGTTGTTTAGCATTGAGTTTCCATGCTTTTAAGTTCATGAAAAACACTTAATCTCATCAATTTTAATGAATTGTCACTCATAAACACTTGTATAAACCCTTGTATGATAAGCAAACCAAAGCACTTTCATGTAATTTTGAAACTGATATTAGCACAACATTAACTAACAATCAATTTCAGATCAAGTTGGTATCAGAGCACAAGGTTTCTAAAGGTTTATTGCTTTCTTTGCTTGAGATTGTGCAAGAAGGGTTTTAATAGTTGCAATTTTGTGATGCTTACAAGGTTGAAGTTGCAGAGAGGATAAAGGAAGCTATTGGTTGTTAGTCCTGAGATTAGGATAAGGAGAAAGAGAGCTGAGAAAGCATCATCTTCACTCAAATTTCTACTCAAAGCTGCACTTGAGCACCTCAAGTTCTATCTCCAAAAGTTGAGATTGAAGAGGTACAAATTTCACAAGAAGGTGAAGTGATTGAGAAGGTACATACATTAGAGGTTGAGCTTGAATCCTTAGCCATTATGTCAGGAGTTGGAGAGACTCATGGACATTCAGAAGAAGAGGATGTTAAGAGCACTTCAAAGACATACAAAGAATGTTTAAAATCATGTTTGATGCATTCACTGTAGAAAGAGCAGGAGAAGGTTCAAAGCCTCCACATGGAGAAGGATATTTAGATGGTAAGAAGGATGGAGAGAAGAGTTTGAAAGGCAGTGGAGTAAAGCCACCTCCATCTCAACCATCCTCATCCTCGTCATCTTCATCAACATCTTCATCTTCCACATCCACCACAAAATCCACCCACACTCATTCAAAAATCACAAAAGGAAAAACTCCATTACTCAAGTTGGACATCAAGTTTGAACTTCCCATGTACAATGGTGAGGTAAATGAAAAGAATTTAGACAATTGGATCTGTCAATTGGAAGTATACTGCAGAATTCAAAATCTACAAGACGACATAAAGATCCAGTTAATTTCATTAAGGCTAGAAGAAGTTGCACTAATTTGATAGGAGGCAAAGACTCAAGAGAAAATGTAAATTCATGATAAGATATAAATTTCTTGGATTAAATTCATTTATTCCATTAAAAATTAGTTTTATCCTTTAACTTATATGAAAATATCAATGATGAGTTGGCAAAACTTTACTCAAAGGCCAAACTCTTCAAGAATATACACAGGATTTTAAAAAGAGGGCTTTATTGTTCAAGAGTATACATAATTGTTTGGGAGAGGTCAAAGATCAAACCCCGACCTCCCCGCCATTCCTTGTGATATGTTACATATGAAATATTTCTTTTAAAGATTTGGTGGCCGGGGTTTAGCTTTACCCACCGCCCATTACAACCAATACATTGTAATACATATAATAACATGTTATATGGCTCATAGCCATTCCACCCAAATCTTATCCCACCATAATGTTTTATTATCCTTATCCCTCCACGTATCACACGTTGAGCAAACTCACACATTTAAGACCATATCATAATACCTTATCCCATATAATGGAGTCCACGTTAGTTATGTTGATTCGATGAGGTTGCTATGATGGCGGAGTTTGGTATGGATAACGTTGGCGGAGGATAGATATGTATGGCGGAGCTGCCAACAATGGCGGGCTCCACCAATTTTCTTTATTTCATTCTCTAATAATATCACAATAATACTAAGCATAATACTAAGCGGTAGAGTCATTATGACAAGAATAAAATGTTATTGTACTCAATAAGGTTTCGAATTTGTAGGGCAGAGGTCACGTGATCGATTCCTTCGTACTCCTGCTCCAGTCATACTCGGTTACTTGTCGCTCTCTGAATGCCATCTGGTGGTCGGAACCTTGACCCTTGACTGCTTGGTTAGAAGTTCACATGTCACTTTGTGGTTGGTTTATTTTGACTACGTGAAGTCCACATGTTACTTTGCGGTTGGTTTATATTAAACCAATAGGACTGCCACTTGTCAATGCTACATTTGTCCTCTTGCTCCAGTCATACTCTGTTACTTGTCACTGATGCCACGTGGCAGTCAAATTTGACTACGTGAAGTCCACATGTTACTTTGCGGTTGGTTTATATTAAACCAATAGGACTGCCACTTGTCAATGCTACATTTGTCCTCTTGCTCCAGTCATACTCTGTTACTTGTCACTGATGCCACGTGGCAGTCAAAGCCTTGACTCTTGACTGCCTGGAACCAAGAGTTGAACATTGACTTTGACTTTTTCAACCAAAACTTTGACTTTTAATAACTTTTGCACAAGGAGTCGAATTTTTCCGTTCAAGTTGTGTTGGAATCGTTTTTCCGAGTTATACATGATGGAAATGATTTCACTTGAATAAGATGACTTTGAATTTTTGGCCATTAATCCCTTTGAAATCAATCTAAATCATTTCTTGATCATTTCAGATCAACCCCATCCATTTTTAACATGCGAGCATGTAGACCATGGCAAAACCATAAGATTGGTCGCCCAAGGAAAGTTATCGTGATCCGATTAGACGTTACGCATTGTTTACCCTCAATATTAAAGCTCTTCTATCCACTTCTCGATAGTTTGGAATCAACGCCATTCAACATGAAAAGTTAGGCTTGCACACAAAAGAAAACAGAGCTTGATATATATATATATATATATATATATATATATATATATATTCGAAATTTAGGAAAATTGAAAATTAAATTACAATAGGTCAATATTATAAATTTGTTAATTCAATACAATCAAAAGATTAGTCTACTAAGAGTGTAACATTGTCATAAATTTGTCTCTTAATATTAAAAACAACATGTGAGTAGCGTAGCCTCTACTAGCTATAGATCAAACATACTTTAAAGAAGATACAATCTGTTCCACTGAGCTAAAGATGTAATGGAAATGGGGCAATAACATTCCATTGCCTTGAACATGGAACAAGAATAAGCATACAACAATTGTCCCTCATTACTTTATTAATTTATGCATTTTAAAGTCATCAATTTCTTGGGAACTTTTGTGAAGTAATCAACAAGAACACACAAGAATATTTTTCTTTTAACTAATTTTGTAATTTTTTTCCTTAATAGTCATACAATTGTTTAATTTTGATTATTAAATATTTTTGGATAATTAATATATTTATAATTAACTTTATTATGATTTCATATTAATAAAATATTATATTTTAATTATATATATATTTGGACAACGCAATTCACACAGTAACTATAATTAATTTTATAGTATTATGTCGATTATTAAATCACCCTCACTTTCGTTATTACTTTGATTTCACTCAATGTCTTTTTATATATATGACGATGATGATGAAACGTCCACTGAGACCAAACTTTGATCTATCGGACCTAAAGAAACGAATTATTTAGTTTGTTTTAAAATTGTACTCCTATGCTCAAAGAGCTTGGAGATAAGCGTCCCGAGCTCACTATAATTTTGACATGTTAAAGGCTAGGAATGTCGATATGAATGAATGATATTTTAACGTCCACGAGACTAAAAATAGTCTATGGGACCACCAGCTTCCTTGGTTTTTGCCTTTTGTAATTCAGTCCTTTTCTTACCTAAATTGGTGATGAGCTGACCCCACCTTTTAACAGTCCCCTCACTAAAAAGACAATGCCATGGAATTGATGCTAATATACTGCGGTAACTGTCCCTTATGTCTTTGAAAGCGTCACATTCCAAAATGAAATTTTTTTTTGATTCCACTGCCCTAGAAGTGCAAAAAGTACATACCCTTTCTTCCCAAGCTCCTTTAGGTCTCTTCCACCGTCCCATTTCACACCGAAGTTGATGTGAGTTAGTTCTTAATTGAGCAATAAGAACCTTTGCTCTCCACGGAATGTTAGCTCCAATTTATTCTTTTTGTTGGAGATCACAAGTGGGGTTGAATTCCTAAACATAATACTTCTTCTTTCTACCCAACTCTTTTCCCCATATACTCTTACGAAACTTCTCCAACACAAAATTCTTTAACTCCTTGCTATTTGTAGGACATGCATTCAGGCAAATATTCCATTTTTGCATCCATTTGTTGGTTTGTCTAATCCATGATTTCTTTCTTTCACTCATACCTTCATTGAAGATAACTTTCAACCATCTACCTCCTCCCATTTACTTAATTCTTTTTAGATACCTTATAATACGCAACATGGAAATTTCTCCGATGAGAGCTGCCCCTGTTTCACTCAACATTATCTCATAGAGAACCAAACTTTTTATTTTGAACTGGCTCATGATCAAGCATTTTTTATTTTTTTCAATTTGTTTCCATTTTGAAACAGGGATGCTGCTAGCCCACAATTCACACCCATATAATAGCACTGGACAAACTAGGAGTCCAAAAAATACTTTGATTGTGCTCCAATCCCATAACTTTGCCTCTCTACATCTATTTTGAAGTGCATATAGTGCTTTCCACCCTCCTAAAATTCTTTTCTTTTTGAAATCCTCCCAATTAAGCTTGTTGTTGAAATCAATCCCGAGGTACTTGTATTTATTTACTTCTTCAAGAATGTTGCCTTCAAAGAAGAATGTATGTTGGCTTTGCTTCCTTTTATTAGATAAAATCATTGTTTTGGTCTTACTGGTACTGACTTGCATCCCTATTGCTTTACAAAAATGCTCAAGGGCATATAGGTGCATCTACAATCCATGGGCCGATTTAGCAACTAGCACAAGATCATTAGCATATAGAAGAAGCTTTATCACAAACTCCCCCAATCGAACACCATCCCCACCTTTCAAATTTAGCCACTCTTCCAATTTGTCAATATATAAACCAAAAAGGGTAGGGGATAAAGGGAAACCTTGCTTGACTCCAATGTCACTTCTAAAACTTTCTGAAATGTCTGCTGAAGTTCTAATTTTGACTTTCACCTATTCATAAAGCCTATGGACAACAACTCTATAGTGTAAAGGAATTTCGAGTTCTTCCATTCAACACCACAACTTTTCTCTAGGGACTGTGTCAAATTCCTTTTTGAAGTCAACAAAGTAGCAAAATACTTTTTCTTTGCTCCCCCAAACCTTTTCAACAATGTGTCTTAGTGTGATACCACGATCTACTGTAGAATGCTTCAACCTAAAACCTGCTTGCCTTTTTTCCCTCTTTTCTTTTACTTCTGCCCACTTGCTGAGTTTATTTTATACCATGCCACTGAAAAGCGTTGCAAACAAAGGATTGATCATAATGATTCTATAGTTGGAAGGATTATTAATGTCTCCACTTTTAAAAAGGGGAATTGCTAGACTAGTTGTCCAATCCCTTGGGAATCCTTGTGAATGATGTTGTTGAATATTTCCATGATGTGGGGTGCCAAAATGTTCATACCCCACTTTAGATATTATGCTTGAAGTTCAACAAAGATTATGAAACTAAGATCTAATGTGGGTGTACGCATAGCACTTTAAGAGGAAGTGATTTTCATCCTCAATGTTCATATTCTCACAGAGATGGCATTTATCCTTTCCACGCATGGTTTTTTAAGAACTGACCAACGACCTGTTTCACTATGGTGCTCATGAGAGTTTGTTTGTATCTTGGCTATGTTAATTTTTTCCTTTGAGCTAGTTAAAATAGAGAGATGCTTTTGATCTTATAGAGTAGGGTTGATGACCTCCTTATAATATCTTAATTTTCTTTTAACCTCTAAATCTTTCTCACACCACATTTTCTCTTTAAACTTAGAAGTAGCATTATTTTTAATGTTGTTAATATTTTGCAATGCAACATTTTTGTCGATCTCCCGATGGTTTAACTAGGCCCTGGTATCTTTATACCAACCTCGTTTGAGCCTTTGGTGGTTTTGGTTGGAATTTAAAGCTAGCTTAGGAAGTCTATGGTCTCCCATGTTATTGATTTTGTGCTTGTACAAGAAGAACCTAGTCATAGCTAGACTCTCGATAGTCTATGTTAAACCAGAGAAGTCGTGGAATTGTAAACTTAAGCATATAAGTTATGAAGTAAATGTACCATGCCATTTATGTTTTATAAAATTATATTTAATTATTTTCACCTTGCTTTGGATAGATATAAGCTTTATTTTGATTTCTATGAGAGAAGAGAATATAGAATTTTAGTTTTGTATAGTGTAGAGGTGTGTGCCGACAATTAGGAAGTCGTTGCTAATATACCTCATATCTTATTTTTAAAGAAAATAAAGGAAAAGGTATGATAAGTAGAATTGGTGATGTCACGAGAATAAAGTAAAAGATATCATAATTAGAGTCGGTGATGTAATAGTAAGGTTTATGTTTTTATTTATTTAAAAATATTTATTTTATATTAAAGTTTCGTTATCCATTTTTGTTATGTTTTTCATTAAATTATTTTCAAATGATGATTTTAAATTTTTGTAATTGGTAAAAATTATTATTTTAAGTTTTTGTATTTGGTAAATATGTTAGATAATGTAAGAAAATAAATTATTTAATGTTTATTTATTATTTTTATATATTTGATATAAAAAAATTATAATTTATTGAGTTTTTTTATATTATTGTGTTAAAGTTTTTTGCAACTTAGTATGGAAGAAACATTGTAATTGTAATGTCTTGTCTAGTAAAAAAAAAAAAAATTGTATTTATTCATGATATTTATGTGCAATATATTTTAGTATAGAAGAGATGTTGTCATGTCATATAAATATTAATGGTTTTTGAACCGGTTTTGACAATTCATGGATTTTCCCATGATATTCCTTTTAATGTAACCTATTTAAAGACATTACCTATTTTTATTATTATTTTTTTTTGCGGCAATTGACTTATTTTCTACTTGTAAACCACATGTTTTTTATCTTTTGAACCAACTAGTGTGGTTCATCTTGTCCCGATGATGAACCACACTAGCTAGATGATGAACCACACTAGCTAGTTCTAAAGAGGTCGACATAATTTGATGTAATGTGATTATTACCAAAATATTTTTTATAATTAAATTTTATATTTTAAATTTAAATTTAAAATTTTGCCAAAATTTAAATTTAAAATTAAAAGTTGCGCTCAATCGGCTCAAGCTCGGGTTAGGTTTTGTCGCGGTGTTCGGGTCGCGCGGCGCGGCGCTCGGGCTCGGCCCGCTGCGTCTCTCGATCCCAGCTCTTTTTGTCCACACGCTTCCGCATGGATCTGCTGCTATTGACCTAACAGCGTCGATCAGCTTCTTCCTCTCCGTGAGTTCCTCTTCCTCATGGATCCTGGCGGGGGCTCTGCTGCTTCCCCCCCGATTCCTCTAGAACTGGAAGCGTTCAAATCCTTGATCGCTGCTTCTGGGAAAAGGTCGAATGGCTCTCAGTCCAAGTTTGTCAAAAAACTAGGAAGCATCCCCACGGTGGCCCTGCCGGTGGAAGAAACATGTAGAACAACGTTGAATCTCGCCGAAAGAGGTCTTATTGGCCAGTTCACAGGGTTATGGCCATCCCCGAAATCTGTAGAGGAATGGACAAAGCGAAACTAGACACTGTTGGTCAAAGAAGGAATAAAGAGTCATTTCGTTGGCAAAGGTTTCTTTGTGTTTGTGTTTGAAAACACTGAAGATAGAAGTCTGATCTTCAGAAACAGGCCATACTTCATGGGCCCCCAAGGACTCTACCTAAACAAATGGTCACCCGACTTCGATCCTGCTCAAGATGTTCCGACGACGGTTCCTGTCTGGGTGCCCCTCCCTCATCTCCCTCTCCACTGCTGGAGCCATAGTTCGCTGCAATCCATAGGTAACGCTCTAAGCAGATACATAGACCAGGCGCCAAGGAAGGATCAATACTCTTGTGCCCGTATTTGCGTTGAGGTAGATCTGGAGGTCGGTTTACCTGAAGCAATCAAACTCTCAGTGGAGGACTGGACTCATATCCAAGAGCTCGACTATGAGCAGCTGCCTTTTAAATGTCGAAACTGCCACGAATACGGGCACTTCGCAAGATATTGCAAAAAAAAAAACGAGGAAACTGCAGAGAAAGAAAAAGGAGAGCAATGGAAACAGGTAAAGAAACCGGCAAACAATAGGCAGAACAACAAAAACAAAGGCAAAGAGACAGGGAGCAAACCAGGGCAAGAAAATGAACGCACTCAAATCCCTGGAAGCAAGGAAACCATCAGCATAGAAGAGGACAAAAACCCTTTTGAATCACTCACTCCACCCTCTGATCCTCCAGAAGCAGATCGGGAAGACCCCCCTCAGCAGAACAACATCGAACCCTCAGATCAAGGTATTACTTCTATCATGAATCCCAGCAATAATTCATCCCCTTCTTATGCTGATATAATTAAACAAAAGAAGAATAATGTAGAAAATGAGGGCTCATTGAATGAAGAGATTTAGAAAGGACATCAAAGCGAGCTGGAAGGAAATCAAACAGAGAAACCAGGGAAGAAGAGTCAGAAAGACAAAAAACTCTGGGAAGTCAAGCTACCATTGAAATGACCCTCGGAAGGAACACCAGGCCAAGAGCTCCTAAGGGAGGTGGACCTACCCCAACATGTTATAAATGATGCAGCTAGTCTCTTGGAACTGTAGGGGTTTGGGGAATCCCACAAAGGCGGAGGCTATCAGGGATTTAATGAAGATGGAATCCACAGACATACTCATGCTCCAGGAGACAAAAATAGAAGGGGAAATCCTTCTAAACACCAACAATACAAGATGGAAATTTGACTCAGGAAAGGTAGTCA
Source organism: Pinus albicaulis (assembly GCA_034641835.2). Lineage (NCBI taxonomy): Eukaryota > Viridiplantae > Streptophyta > Pinopsida > Pinales > Pinaceae > Pinus > Pinus albicaulis. The sequence continues at coordinate 21,463,135 of MU968317.1, forward strand.
GTGCAAGAGGCACGGCTGGAGGCATAGGCACGTTTTGGTCCAAGAGCTCCTTCTCCTTAGAAAGTTCCTTAGTGACCCAAAATTGGATATTCACAGAAAAGCGCCATACAACAAGCAATTTTAAGATAGACTTGTTCAACTTGTATGTCCCGGTGCATTACGAGGAGAAGAAAGAATGCTGGACTACACTTTCGGACTATTTGGAACTCCTCAATCCTATGAATATAGTCATAGGAGGAGATCTGAACATAATCTTAGATCCCAAAGAAAAGAGAGGAGGGACCTCTTTGAGAGACCCCTTCCTCATCACAGTGGAGAACCTCATCCAACAATGGGACTTATTAGATTTCAAACCAGTGAAAGGAGAATACACCTGGACTAACAATAGAGCAGGAGAACACCATATCTCTGCAAGGCTGGATAGATTTCTCACCAGCAGTTCTATTATGATGGATAAAAGAATTGTTTTTTCCAAGATTCTTCCTAAGATAACTTCAGATCACAAGCCAATTCTATTATGTCTTAAGGAAGAAGAAGATCTCGGCCCCCTCCCTTTTCGCTTCAGTCCTCTTTAGGCAGAAAGGGAAGGGTTCTATGAAACTGTTGAAACAGCTTGGAGAATAGAGGTTCCTAGCTCACCAAGCTACGTATGGGAAAAAAAAATGAAAAACACTAAGAAGGCATTAAAAGACTGGATAAAACAAGACACCAACACTCCCACTAGTCAGCGAAAAGATGCAGTCAACCAGCTGGAAGATCTTCAAGTGGGAATGGAAGAGAAAGACATCTCACCCAGGGATCTAGAAAACGAAAAAATTGCCGAAATGAAAACATATAACGAATTCAGAAACGAGGAAGAGTATTGGTGTATCAAATCCCACAGCTTGTGGCTCAAAGCTGGAGATAGAAACACCAATTATTTTCACAGGCAATACAGGGCACGCCTTTCGCGAAACCACATTGCTGAAATCATTACAACTAGTGGTCAGGTTTGCAGAGGATATGAGCAAATCAAGGAAGCAGCGGTGAATCACTTTCATAATCTCCTTAGTGCAGAAAAGGATGGGAGCGAGGAAGATATTGTTGAATTCCTCACAAACATTCCAAATCTGGTCAGCGCAGAAGACAACATCACTCTAATGAGCCATGTCACAGAAGAAGAGATTGTAGACATCGTTTGGTCCATGGAGCCGGACAAAGCACCCGGGCCCGACGGTTTTTCAATACATTTCTACAGAAAATGCTGGGACCTTATTAAATATGATCTCATTAGAATGGTTCATGGGTTCATGAGGAAGGCTAAGATAGGAGGCGGTATAAACTCCACCTTCCTCGCTTTAATTACAAAAGAGGCAAGCCCAAGCTCTTTTGAAAGGTACAGGCCAATTTCTCTGTGTAATTCGTCCTACAAGATTGTGGCAAAGCTGTTGGCAAACAGAATTAAACCCCTCTAGAAAAAATTAATCTTCCCTGCCCAAGGGGGATTTGTACAAGGAAGGCACATACTGGATAACGTCATACAAGTTCAGGAAGCTCTTCATTCCAGTCACTCATGCAAAGAACAAGGTATGCTCATAAAACTTGATATGTGCAACGCATTTGACAAAGTCAATCGTGCTTTCTTGTATAGGGTCCTTTTATCCTTTGGTTTCAGTCAGGCCTTCATTAATCTTATCAAAGCATGTTTAGAAAGGATATGGATCGCGCCCATGATAAATGGTAGACCTGCTAGTTTCTTCTTAGCCACCAGGGGTTTGAGACAGGGCTGCCCGCTTTCACCCTTCCTCTACATACTGATGGCAGAATCCTTGAGTAGAAAACTGAATCTGGAAAAACAAAAGGGTAGCCTTCCAGGGATCAGAATTGTGAAAGGCTTTGAACCTATGAATCACACACTGTTCGCCGACGATTCTTTACTGCTCGGAGGGGCATCTCCACGAATAGCAAAATCCTTTAGATATATACTTCATAAATACTGTAGTATCTCCGGAGCATTGGTGAGTGAATGGAAAAGCGTCGTGTATGGGTGGAACACTGCGCAACACCAAATTGAGACAATTGAAAATGAACTGGGGTATGCAGGTCACACAGATTGGGAAAAAATAAAATATTTGGGACTTCCTATCACGCTTGGCTCCAACAGAAATCACCTATGGGAGGATGTTATATCGAAATTTAAGAGGAAGATCATCGCGTGGGGAGGCTTCTGGCTAACCTCAGGGGGAAAATTAACGCTCATCAAAGCAGTGCTTTCGACTTTGCCCACCTATCAAGCGTCCCTCATGCTGGCTCCAAAGCTTATTTCTGACCAATTTTCTAGACTCATGCGTAATTTCTTGTGGAAGGGCGGGAGAGGAAACTCCAACAGATTCCACTTAATAAACTGGGATATGGTGAAACGTCCGCTGGCAGAGGGAGGTCTTCAAATTCGAGACCCTGTTCATGCAAATATAGCTCTAGGTTGTAAGTTATTATGGCAAATTCACGCAGAACCTACTCACCCAGTGAGTCAAATCTTTAATCTGAAATACCTCAAAAATCAATCTATTAAATCCTTCAAGACAGGGAAACCCCCAAAAGGAACTCAGGTATGGAAATTGTGTTACAGAGCTATCGAGTTTTTCAGATCTCATTTATACCGGATCCCTGGTAATGGTAAAAAAACAAAGCTATGGAACGACAGTGTTATGGGGCACTGCCCTCTTGCATAAAACCAAGAAATTAATGAGGTAAGAGTCTGGTTACAGTCAAAAGGTATAAGGAAAATTGAAGACATCTCCAGCTGGGACAGAAATGGGAATTGGCAATGTTGGTCTTTTCCTAGAATTCCTGAACATTTAAACGCACAGCTAGACACACTTCAAGCTGCAATCTCTGATTTTGCCCCGGTTCACACAGAAGACGAAGATGTTTGGGGCTGGGGTAAGACTGGAGTATACACAGTCAGTCATGGTTATTATCAGATGCAGAGTCAAAAATATTCGCCACACCCGGAATCTGTGTGGAAAAAGATTTGGGACAGCTTCGGCATTCCCAAAATCAATTTCTTCTTCTGGACTCTGTTTCACAACAAAATCTTAACTGGAGATAATTTGTGTAAGAGGAACATAGTTGGACCGCATAGATGCATTCTTTGTAAAAAAGCCTCGGAAACTGCAAATCATCTGTTCTTAACCTGCGATTTTGCAAAGGAGGTATGGTCTTTCTTCCTCGCCGGACTGAATGTTTGTCCTCCATCTTAAAGCACTATCGACACCATGATCTCCTCTTGGAATGACAAATATCCCTTCAGCATAGCCAGCAAGTCAATTTGGCAAAAGGTGTGGACAGCAGCACCAAAGTACGTTTGTTGGAAGCTTTGGTTAGCTCGGAATGAAATAATTTTCAACAATACTGAATTGCCTGCAGCAAAAGTGGTAGATCAGGCAAAGAATCTCCTCTTGGAAACTCTGAACCATTCCTTAGCCAAAGACGACAACTCCTTGCGCACCGAAGAAAGGGTGTGGTTGGATGCATATACAAAAAATCCCAGTCCTCATGCACTCAACCGCCCTATGCACACAGGAAAATGGAAAATTCGAGAATCAGAGGATAGCTTCCAGCAGTGGTGGAAATCTCAGGGCAAGTGCTCCATTTTTTTCGATGGAGCCTCAAAAGGCAATCCAGGGAGGGCTGGAGCAGGAGGGGCGATCTTCTTCCAGAATGAGAGCAAAGATGTCTTCAGTTGGGGCCTTGGAATCAAAACCAATAATCAAGCTGAAATTCTCAGCCTCTTGAAAGCCTGTCAAATGGCAAGAAAAGGAAATCCAGATGAAATTCTAATTTTTGGAGATTCTGAACTGCTGATAAAAACATTGGTTAACAAGACAAGGCTCAAGGACCCAGTGCTAAACAAACAACTTTCAAGAGTATTCAGAATCCTGAAAGATTTTTCTTCAGTTCATCCCTTTCATATTCTCAGAGGACTAAACAAGGAAGCTGACAGTTTGGTGAACATTGGCTGCTCTTTACAGGATGGGATGATTAGCATTAATGCAGAATTACCGATCATGGCAAACATCCCTTAAGCAGAAAGAGAGCAAATGTAATTTCTGAAAATTGTAATGGCTGTTAGGCTATGCCCAACCTGTTTACTATCAATAAAACATAACCGTTTCAGTTAAAAAAAAACAATCAAAGGACTTAGAAAAAAATAATATACCCCAAAAAGAAAAAGATGAATAAAACATGAAAGTGTGCAAGTCTAAATGCCACTACTTTTACCTTTTGCAGTTGATTATGACAGAGCGTCAATAAATTCCATAATCCATGATGAGTTAAACAGTTTAATCTTGACTTGTCATGTTTCAATTTCACTCGTTGTAGTTAGAGAATAAAGAATTGTCATACAGTTTAATCATGACAATTCAGTAGTTAGGTAGAAAATAAGTGAATACAACAGTTTAATCTGGATTCCTGGATGAAATAAGTGTAGAATTAGATAGTTTTATTGCTTTCAGAAAGAATAAATGTTGTAAAGGTTGCTAGCTCAAATACATCTAATCAAAATGGAAGAAAAAATGTTAGCAGTTAAATTGGGTAGGTAGAAGAAGGTGAGGAGCATCATTGTAAATATTATTCACCAGACATATAATTGACTTCACTTTCCCATAGCCATTTATCATTCTAAACTATCAGTCAGAAAGGCTCAAGGCATTTCCTTGACTTCTGTTGGGACCGGACCCAAGGCTCTATGGTTGATTAGTTTAAAGCACATCATTTTTCCATTCATGCATTCATTTCCATGAAAAATCATAAGTAAAAATCTCATTTTTACTTAATGATGCTCTAATCCCCATTTGATTAATTTCCCACATTTCATGAAAGCATAAAACCCTCAAAATGACATTTTATCCTAAGTTGAAGTGATGAAGTTATTATAATGTAAACTTGTCTTTAAAATTCACTTATCTTAGTTATATTAATGTGTTTTTAGTATACATTTTCCCCTTGTCGTATTAACTCTAACTTATTTACTAATTCCTTAGAAAAATAACCTTCTCATATTAATATAACTCCCTTTTTATTAAATAGCCCCCAAAACCCATTATTATAACTTTAGCCAAATTTTATTATCCCCACATGCTTTAATAATACCCAAAATAAACCCCCTTTGGCTAAAAATATCTTTATTTAAATATCCCGCCCCCTTATGGTTATTAAGCCTATTTGGTTTAATTAAATATATAATAAAAATATAAAGAAAATCTTTAAACATAGTTCATATATGTTTAAAGCAAAAAATGTGAATCCCGAAGTTTAATTTAAGATAAACATAAGAAATACTATACCATTGTTAACATCATTTTTTCCTTTTCCCAATTACCCTTAATCCAAGGGTAAAACCTTAACCTATCCTTTTTTTCCGATATATATCCCATTACCGCAATCTTTAACCTTGGGTAAAGCCCCTTTTTTCACCCCTCCCGACCACTTTAATCCATGTATAAAATCTGTTTATACATTAATCTTAAGAAATCCCTCAACACCATCGAATTCAATCCTGACCATCCGATCTCCAACATCCCATTGAATCAACGGTTCTTATCGAACACGATGAATCAACCCCCAAGCCTCATCCTTCCCGATTGCGTTACACTGCAACCGTACAATCATCCTTTGCAATCCAACGATCCATATTTAATGTGATCATCCCACCTTACCTTCATTGCATTAAATAACAGCCATTAGATCTCCAAATAACATTTTAATCTGATAACCCATATGAAACCCGACAATTCATTGCTCTCGTCCCCACCATCCCTATCGTGCTAAACGTTCACTGTAGATCTACTACTCGCTAGATCTACGGTCAGTATTCAAAGCCCCGGCCCCACTGCATTTACCCCGCAACTTTCTGAAAGATCCTAACCCTTCGCTTCCTCCATCGCGATCCAACGATGCATATCAAATATCACGCGACTAAACTGATCGACCCAAGTTCTGAAAAAATTACGCGATAAAAGTTGTTTCCCGATACCACCCGCTGTCTACGTGTCTTGTTTTTATTCGATCGCATGCCAAAAGGTGAAAACAACTTACCACCTCAAAGCTACGCGAAAAACGCCCGATCCCCAATCAAAACCACTCCCGCCATTAATCCTGTAATTAATGTGATTTATCGTGATTTGACTTAAGGCTTGGCCTTATTTTTTTCACTATTTTCATAACATTTCGTGCATTAACCTTTGAAACCACTGAGAACTATTTGCAGAGCCTCTTTACGCCATTTTTGAGCCATTTGTGAACCAGTTTACTTCTCAGAGCCATTTTCTCTGAAATTTATCCCCAAATAGACTGTTTTTTCATTCTATCAGCTGAATTACAATTAAATTGAAGATTGTGACGAGACTGCAACCTTCATCGACTGCAATTATACATTTTACAGGTATTTTTCCGTCAAATCTGTTAGCCCCCCCTATGAAATTATTGACAAGCAAGCTAGGGGGGCTATGTCATTTTGGAGACCTTCAAGGAATGCATCTCCCTTGAAGACACATCATCCTTGAGGTCTCTATGTGCTTTGCCTTATACAAATCCCCTCTGCTGTTTCTCTAGCTCAAAGCCTTCATTTACCCATTGTACCCCTGTAAAATTTCCCTTTTCCCTTTTTTCTCCTCCTGTCGAAGTGTCTCTGCTCCCCTCTATTCCCCCCTATTAACCCCCCTTAAATCCCCTCTAAAAATCCTTACACCCTTCGTTTGCCCAAATTCCCCCTCCATCTTCCTATTGCTACCTCCATAGGGCCCCAAAGTGCATTAAAAAGGAGTTAAAATGGTGTATTTTATGAATTTGGGTCCTAGCCCCTTTCCCGCTAAGCCCCCCGCACCTTGTCCTTCTGTGCGACCCAGAGCCGTGACCAAAGCACTAAACCCGAAGGCGCTCATCGTATTTGTTTTTCGGGCGAATTTCCATCCGTCGATTTTGTCTGAACGGACGATCCCCGTTGACCCCGCTGCCTCCATTGTGTTCCACGTTCAAATCCTAGACCGCATCTCCGCCATCCATTCGCCCGAAAAATCGACGGAGCGGAGCCCATCCGCCCTGTGGTTCCCGCCGCACTGTTCATAAACCACATGTTTATTTCGCACCGCCTCTGGGCGGGTGGCAGTTTTCCCCCATAGCCCAGCGATTCCACTCACCTTTCGCCACCTGTCCTTCTGTATGATTCCAAAACCACTTTTCTCGCCCGTTAAAGTCATCCCTCGCGCATTATCTGTCGGACATGGGCGCCCAGCGAAATGATCGTCGATCGTCCGATCTGGAGCGGGCCGTCCAATGGCCATCACCTGCCCAAGATGCACGATGTTTAATGAAGTAGCGCGTGCGATAGCTCAGGTCCTGGCCTGCCATCCATCGTCCTCCGCTGTCGATCTCCACCATGATCGACGGTCCAGATTCGTCCCTCCGCCGCTGAATTTTCCATGGTACCCGGTCCCGCCATGTCATCTCCATGTGCATCCTCCGTACACCCTCCCGTTCCATTGCAAATATTTGGTACATTTTCATGTTTTTCATGTTTTTTCACGTTTTTCATTCATTGAGACTGCCACCTCCACCAGAACGGATTTCCACTGTGCCTCTGCATTTTTCTCCGCCATGTCACCGTCTGCACCAATTTTCTCCCCCTCCACATCATCCGCCACCCCATCCATGATTTCCTTAACTTATTTGTGTGTTTTGCAGAGTTATCAAAGGTTAATGGCTGCCATACTGCACGATCTCTGTCACAGTAACAGGGTGATCAAGGAAAACCATGTGAAGAGGTTGTATTCGGAGCCTGATGTTACAGGAAACGTCTGGAGGTGTTTGCGTCATAAATTCATCAACGGGTAAGGTTTAAACTCTACCAACCCTCCGGTGCCATTGAAGCTCGAAATTCACAGACAGAGGCAGTATAGGAACAATAGAGAGCTCGAGGCAAGAAATAGAAGACTTTGGAGCTTCTGCAGGGATTTTTAGAAGGCAAAAGTACACATTTGAAGACCCCGTGGATCGCTCAGACAGTCCAATGCACAGAGATATTATGTTATCAGGGTTTTCGTATCAGCAGAGCATTCTTCCATGAAAGGACATGGTACACATCATCTTTTCAGTCTACATTGTGCCCAGAGGAGGATTTACGCCCTTTCAGTAGTCCTTTACCATCAAGAAGCATTTGTTACATGGTATGGAGACCCTAGCATCATTATTCTCTAGTTTTCCCAGTCAACAGATAATGGCATTAATATTGCAGCGAGAGTGCCAGAAGTAAATACACAGATTTAAAGCAGAATGGGTTGCGACTCTCCGCCTCTTCTGAGCGTTAATTCTTCATTTAATTCTTCACCTACCTCTTCTGCTCTGTTTCTCCTATAAGAATCCAGAAGAACACATTGTAAAGGTTGTTGTTGTTCAGTTGTTCGGCTGTTGCTGTTAGAGGGATTCAGCTTGACTGTTAGAACAGTCTTGGGAGGAAGTTACAGAGTAGTTTGTATGTAATAGGCTGGGAGGACAAAGTCTAGATTGTATTAGCCATTGAGCTTATTGTACATGACTGGTTTTGCATCAATTAATCAAAGCACATTTCACAGAATCCTGGTCTATTACTATTGGTGATGTTTTTCTTAACTCTGTTATTTACATTTCCATACTGTTTCATGTTCTTCTGGTAGGCAACATAAATATAGCATAGGATTCACCCTTGTTAGGTGCCCTATGTTCCTGCTCTCCCTACCTTTAATGTTTTCTGCTTTATGTGTATCTAAGAGTGAATTCATGTGGTTTAACCAGCGCAGTGGATGTTATTGCCTGCTGGCTGATGTATGAACTTGGGGGTTTGCTGCTTGGATGTTTCTTTGTCAAACTTATCTCTGTTTTTCCCCTTGGAGTTGCTAAAGAAGACCTGGAGTTAAATGACCTCTAGTCCGATCTATAAGTTGCTCCTTTGTCCCTCTTTGAGAGCTACCTTTGAGTATTTCCAAGCAGGTTTGGAGTTAAATGACCTCTGACATGATCTATAGGCAGAAATTCGGTTGCCTTTCCTTCTTTCACCTTCTCTCCTTAATGTTCCATCCCATCATCTATCTAAAAGACCCTTTAGTGTAGATGACTTTCCCTCTGAAAGCCTTGGCTAGCTGTTGCATGTAATTTCCTTTCATGACTCCATAGCCCAATGGATGGCACTTCTTGGCCTATCCCCTTTGCTGAAACATCCTGCTATTCTGTTCCTTTCCTTCCATTACTTTCCCAGTCCATGATCTCATGACCAACCCAGCAACCAAACAACCAAACCATTTAAAACCCCCCTTTGTGCTTCATACCTAGCGTAACATCTCATCTTGAGCTTCAAAGATATATCATTCTTTGCTCTATTTGGAGAGATCCCTCTCCGAGTCTAGGAGGGCTAGATCCTAGGGCCCAAAAGTGGTTCTGATGTTGTCTCATCTTTTGGTCTTGCCAATCTAGCCAAAACATGGGAACCCCAACAAAATCGATCCATAAAATCTTCAATTTCAAAGGAAAATTACCCTAATTACACTGCCATTTCCTAGAATATAGCTAAATTATCCATCTGGGAAGTCTAAAAACATTCAAAATACAGGGGAAACCTTGTCAAAATTTCTCCAGAATCCACTGTTTCCATTTTTAAGGTTTTAATCGATTCCAAGATCATTTTCACTGCTGAATTTGATCTAGAAGACCTTCTGCATACAGTAAACCTATTCTGTCACCTTAAAACCCTACCCAGAGTCTCAATTTGCCAGAAAAATTCTTCAATTGTCCCTTGTTTCCCAAAAAGAACTTAGCAAACTGTTTAATATTGCTCTATTAATCCAAAATGACTAAAAAAAAAGTCACTCCCAAGTCTGGAGGTCGAAAATCCCAGAAAAATATCTCAAGCAAGTTACCACAGGCTGAACCTTCTAAAATCAATAAGCCTACTCCTGCACTTACAGCAGAAACAACTGAAGTAGTTAGACCTGTACAACCTCCCATAACTTCTCAAGAAAGTAGTTCATTGCTTGATCTTGATTATAGAATATTTGATCCTTCAGTTGAATTCAACTAGCTAGAAGTCCATAATTGGTGTTTTGGAAAGTCTGTAGAAAAGGTCAAAGATGATGTACCCATTTGGGATTCCAATTTTCCAAAATATGTTGTTCCTCTTACTCATCAGGCTCCAGATTTTGTCAGACTATGTCAGTTGTATTACCTCCAAGATCAGAGGTGTATTGTTAATAAAGATAGGAAATTCATGTTCTATATCAATGGTGAATCCATTAATTCCTTGTTGCAAATGAACCATGACCCTAATTCAGTTTCAGTGTCAATAGAGGATTTGACCCAGCTTTAATTGGATTTAGATTTTCCTACCATGTTTAATATCTTTCAGACCTTTTGGCCAAATCATGTTGATGTCCGTTGTGACCAGCAACAACCCCCCTTTTATTTAGTATTAGTAATAATGCTAAATAAATGGGGACCCTTAGTTAAAAAATCCAAAAATCAATTAGGACTTGTTTTCCTTTTCAAATAAAACTTTCTATCATAAACTTATAGAAATCCCTTAGAAAGAACATTAAGAAACACTTAAGTTTATGATAGATTACAATAAAATTGCTCTTTAAACAAAATAGCGCATCCATCGCTCATAGACCATAACAACCCCCCTTTTTATTTAATATTAGTAATAATACTAAATAAATGGGGACCCTTAGTTAAAAATCCAAAAAAAAATCAATTAGGATTTGTTTTCCTTTTCAAATAAAACTTTCTATCATAAACTTAGAGAAATCCCTTAGAAAGAACCTTAAGAAACACTTAAGTTTATGATAGATTACAATAAAATTGTTCTTTAAACAAAATAGTGCATCCATCGCAAAATGGTAGATATCTTTTGTAAAACTGAAATTGTGATTTTGCGATTTTGCGATAACGCGATCCCAAAAATCCTATACAATAACATATTGATCGCAGATCGCATATCGCAGAAAAAATAAATGTTAAACGAATACTTTTTGCGCTATTTACAATTTTGCGCTTTTGCGATATTTTCGATGTGCGCTTTTGCGCTATTTTGCAATTTGCGCTTTTGCGCTATTTGCAAAATTGCGATGGTTACGTTTTTCGATATTGCGATATTACGATATTGCGCAGATCGCAATGTCGCATATTCATAAAAGCGCGTTGTTCAAAGAAAATCTTCCCATATATCAATATCTGTTATGCGCTTTAATGATTGGATTAAATGAATGGATCGTCAATTAATGGTAAATGAGATTTTGTTTTGATTGAAAGTCGTTTCATGTTATAATAATATATTTCATCCGCCTTCACATTTAAAACTATCTCATCACCTTTCTTATGCCATTACTCTCATTTAACTCGTAAAACGCAGGCACGAAGGACCAAACGTCTATACAAAGCGTTCACAGAACATTATGGGTAAGAAAGAGAAGAACTCGAATTCTGAAAACAGAGAAATGGCTTCACTGTATGCAGACACCGCTTGCAATAAGGATGTCGGTATAACCACATGGGAAGGAATGTATAATTTGCTGGAAGAAGAAAATCCTGTGGTGTTGAAAGTTGCGGCTACAGCAGGTTCCAGTAATACGTCTGAGGCAACTCTTAAAGAACTGGCTTGCTCATTTCTGCATAGAATAGCGGCAAGGCCGAGGATTCTCTCGTATACGGACATGGTGAAATGTGTGCTAGACAGCACCGATATTTCAGACAGACAATTTAGAACTCCATCTCAAGAGCTAATCGGGTCATTCACCACAGAAGATTTGAGGCTGATGTATAAGTTTTCGGAGCCTCAGGTGACTTATAATAAGAAATTCATGGAAGATTTTGCCAGAGAACATGCGAATTTGTCAGAATGCACACAGGAGTGGACCAAAAGAGATGAACCGTTGAAGAAAAACAAACACGGTATGTACAGTACTGGTTCACTTACCTCTCCTTATTGTTTTGCTGCTACAATGTTATGCAGGCTTTTTGGAAAGCCTGACATAAATATGATCTTGCCTGAATGGCTCCCTTTGTTGAATGCTGCCGTTAATTCTACAATTGTAGACTGGGCCAAAATCTTATCCGATAATTTGACCACTGCTATTTTTCACTACCGGTCCAAACGAAATGTTTCTCAGCGGATTTATCCGCCTTTTTATTTATCTGCTTATGTCATGGACGCTATCTGTTTTGTCTCTAAATTCCCTGTGATGGGTTGGAAATGGACTATCCACGATCCTTTGCCTATTCATGTGTACCATAAGGAACTATGGGAGTCTAAATTTGTCCTCCATTTTTACCAAATTTGCCATGGTGTAATGATGCCATTATACAAAACATTGCATAATAAATATGCCCCAAGGTTATCCCCAGAAACAGAGGTCGACATTCTCCCCGTCGCGAGATGGTTTGGAGAAGAATTGTTCACTTATGTTAGGGTTTTCGGAAGTTCTGCTTCCCCCCATGTTTTACCCCTATATGTTCCAGATAGACTTGTAGCTCGGGAGATTGCTTATCAGACCTGTGGCCAAGGAGGTTTAACAAAGGAATTAAAAGAGAAGAAGAAAGACATTTGGCCACAATTTCCCGTAAACTGTGGAACATTTTCACTGTTTGATGTTGGTCACGCATTCAAAGAGGTAAGCAACATTACATGCTTACAACTGTTCAAATTTTCAAGAAGGTTATTTGACCCAAATAATATTGTTAAGAATTTTACCAATGCAATCAGAGTAAGGGAATTTTCCGGGGAACAGGATCTTTTTGATGATATGTTCCAAACAAGAAGTTCATTTAAAGAAGTTTTGAGTTCAGCTCAAATGCAGTTATCTCCAGAGGAATTCCAGGAATTCAAACTTTACAGAGAAAGAAGACTAACTGATATTCCTTTGGAAAATCTACGCTTGGAACCCACAAGGGAACAAACTCCTAGTGTTAGTCTTAACGACAGTTCAAGTACTGATAAATCTAAGTCAAAATCTGACAGAGAGACTTCTGAACATTCCAATAAGTCTAATGAAAAGGAAGATAAAATTGAAGAATCAGTGAAAGATTCTGCGCAATCAAAAGAACTTCCTCAACAGCAAATTTTGACTTCTCAACAGACAAATCCTCCCCCAACCAATGTACAGCAACAGCCAGTCATCATTGAGTTAGACAAAGAATGGGAAAGTTTTAACCAATTGATTAATGTAGAAGGACAGAATGTACAGACCCCTGTCCAAACAACCAAAGTTTTGAGCACAGGAACAAGCAGCACAGTCACAGTGACTGAGCACATACCAATCACACCCTCCTCTGAAATTGTACTTAATGTAGAGGACATTCCTTCTCTAGATGTATTCTACAGCCCAAAATACAAAGCAGTAGTGAAGAAACAGAGAAAAAAGAGAAATTTAGAAGGCGCAATTGCTACCGGCGCTACAACAGATGTCTTCAGGAAGGATCCTTCCATTGCAGCTCATCGAGAATACTGCTAAGCATTCAACGATAGGTGCTTACGCTTCGGTAACAATTGAAAAAGCATTTGAGACTCAACTTCGTTGAATGAAAAACAAGAACAAATATTCTCAAAGCATTTGAGATAAACCCTTCTCATGCATTTAGAGAAGGGTCCCGGATTTTAATATTTTTGACTTGGAGATTACATTTCTGTACTCCACTGACTTATATATTTTTTAAAAGGATCACATCTGGTGATTTTATGTGGAATTATCTTTAAAGTGTTGCATTTCTGTACCTTGGATTTGATTTTGCATCAGAATTACTGGATTAGAGTATCAGATTTCATTTGAAAGTCTTCAAGATGAATAAGGTATTTCTATCTGTTCACTGTTGATTTCTTTTGTTTTATGATATTCGCTTTAAAATTTGCTATCATTTACAGATATTTGTTCTCATAAACGTTTCTTTATATATATCATTTTTGAGTATAATTGAAATGTTATCTTTCATAAGTATATGTAGATGATATATTATGATGAATGCAATATGTTAATACAACTCTGTTTAATTTCTTAAACAGAGTTATCTTTATTTGTTTCTGCACATTTCGATTTAAATGATAATACATTTTTATGGTTGTTGTTTAAAAGGAATAATTTGAAGTTGTATTCACATATGATTGCCCGGGTTAGTGTTAGAATTTCTTTATCAGTATTTAGTTTAAATTAGATAGTTTTATTTCAGTCAATTTAGTCTCATTTTCACTCATCCAAATCAATCCATCACCAACCCATTATTTATAAGGAAACTGGTCCTTTAAATCCAGTCGGAGCCACCATACCAAACGGAAAAGGAGCTGTCTTAAGGTCCCGACCGGGTGGTTTTCCCCAATGTTTGAAGCAGAGATTTTCTAGGCTTCAACATTTTTGGCACTAGAAGGAGGGCATGAGCTATGAATGGCAAGTAAATATTTACCCACAAGCCATTCTGAGAGCAAAACACCCTCATCAACTTCTTCAATTTCTTCTGAAATACAAAATCCTATAGAAGGAATTGAGAAGAATATTCAGACACCCACTACCAAAATCTCAAAACAATCAGACAATCAAAATCCTGAGTCTCCTGAAGTACAAGATTTAATTCATAAATTGAAAGGATTCTCATTATCTTTAGAAGAGTCTGAAATATCTGAAGGTAGTGTAAGCTCAAAATTTGTTTCTTCAAAACCTCTTACTAGGCTTCAAAGTGAAAAACTTGGTATTTCTCCGAAAGAATTCCCTTTACCTAGTAGAATCAAGACAAGAAAAACTCAATCGGAATCAGTAAGTGATATAGGTTCTTCATCTAATATTCAATTACCTGTTTTCGAAACCCCAACTCAACAAAGTCTAGTTGTTTCCACATCATCTGCTCAATCATCATCAATCTCAACATCATCTATTCCAACAACTTCTATTCAAACACCACCAGCTTCTACTACTCCTCCAATAGTTGTTCCAATAATGGCTAGACCATGGGCTACTCCAGGAGCTGTCAACATGCCTGCACCTTTACATGATTTACCTGATAATCCTGGAAAATGTCTTCCAAAGTTTATTCCAGATCTTAACATTCAAGTTGAAGAACATATCAATAACTTTATGCTGGCTGTAAATTTGAATGGAGTCGTACATGAAGATGTGGTAGTCAGACTATTCCCTTATACTCTTCAAGGAGCAGCAGGATCATGGTACTTTTCATTACCATCAGGATCCATAACAAGTTGGGCCATTTTTGCAGATCATTTTTTAACCAAATTTGGAGATGACAGATCAATAGCTACTTTAATCAACGATCTCTCAAATTTGAAAGCAGAACCCAAGGAACCCATTAAAGATTTCAATGCTAGATTCAACAAACTCTTGAACAAAATTCACACAGATTCAAGGCCTAGTGAACAAGTCAGAAATGAATGGTACATAACTGCCTTACCCTCAAACATAGCAATTTTTGTAGATAGAGCTGCAAAACCTACATTAGCCGAAAATATGAAAGAGGCTATTGCAGTAGAAAAACGAATTATTTCTCTAGAAAAGAAAAATGCTATTGAGGAAAGGAAATCAAAGAAAGTCAGCTTCAAAGATGATTCAAAGAAAAAGGCCAAAGACCTATACGACATGGAAGGTTTACAGAAAGTTCTTAGAACCATGTCAAATGAAATGGTTGAAATTAAAAAACAAGTAGCTGAAACTTCTACTAAAAAACCATTCCGAAATTTCAGAAGAAACCAAGTTGAATCTAAACCTCCTAATGCAATCTCTAATGCAGAATCAGAAGAAGAGGAAGAAGAAGAATATATGTCTTTAGTATCAGATGAGGAAGATGAGAATGAAGAAATAGTTGAATTGCATGGAATGTGGGATTTTATTCTCCCTAATTCTGATAGTGAGGTAGAACAAGAAGCTATGCCTGTAAGTACTAGGAGTAAATCTACATCAGAGCCTGTACAAACAGCTCCTAAAAAGAAAATTACAACTCCAAGTACTAATGACAAATCCCCTGAAAAGAAAACTTCCCCATTACCTACTCAAAATCAGTCTTCTTCTTCTAATCCTCCTACATCAACAAAAAAGACTTTAGTGGTGTCAAATCCTATGGAGTATAACATTGTTGAAGACATGAAAAAGATTAAAGCCAACATTTCCTTACATGAACTCAACAAACTAAAACACCAGCAGAAGTTGCTATTGAAAGAATTAAACGCTACACCAATTGCTCCTTTACCAAGTGGTGTAGTTGCAAAAGCAGCTAGGGGAGCTGGTAAGCCACCAGATAAGGTAGATGCTACTGATATAGTGCTCATTGGAGAAAAATCAAATTCTTAGACTCCTCCTTTTCTTTTGACTTATGAAATGTACAATAAGAATTTTCATAATTGTTTGATTGATTCTGGAGCATCCTCTAATATAATGCCTACTTCTGTTTGTGCCAAATTGAATATCGAACCACGAAAATCGGCAGTTCATATTGTTCAATTGGATCGCTCTAAAGTTCAAGTTGTAGGAGAAATCAATTCAGTTACTATCAGATTAGCTTCCGATCCTAGGATTGTCCAAAGAATTGATATTTTGATTGCAGATATTCCTGAATTTTATGGATTAATCTTAAGCAGGGACTGGTCTGTGAAACTTAATGGTTATATCTCAACCGATTATTCACATATGTGGCTTCCCTACAAAGGGAAACCAAATCAAATCAAAGTTGAACGAGAAAAACATATGGCGCACACTGTCACTGAATTTGAACAACCTAATGAGCCTGTGGCATTCAACAACAATATTCTTGGAGGTTATTTTGCTGAATCATTTCTTGGAAACTTCAAAGCACCTCAATCACCTTTTTCTGTAAATACTTTTGTTTCTCAAATAGAAAATTTTTCACAATCTGATTCTTCCAGAATTGTAAATATTTTTGATGTAATTGTAGATAAGCCAATAGATAAATCTTTATTTTGGTCGTTATATTTTGATGGATCAAAGTCTAGTGATGGAGCTGGAGCAGGATGCATCTTAATTGATCCATATGGAGAGAAAACCATGCTGTCATGTAGGTTAGAATTTGAGTGTACGAACAATACCGCAGAATATGAAGCCTTGATACAAGGACTTTATAAAGCTATAGGGTTAGACGTTAAATACTTGAAAGTCTTTGGTGATTCTGAAATTGTCATAAAACAAGTTAGGAACACTATTCATTGCCTTTCAGGACATCTTAAACACTATCAAACCCTAGTACAAGATCTTACCACTCATTTTTTAGCATTCAATATTTCTCCTATTCCTAGGAATCAAAATACATCAACTGACTTGTTAGCTAATGTTGCATCTAAACTCCTTCTTGCTGAAGATTGCAGTCTTGATAGGTTTTCCGTAGAATTGATTTTTCGACCATCTGTCCCAGATAATGTCACAAATTGGAAAGTTTTCTATCATGATCAAGATATTTTAAATTTCATGACTTCAGAGAAATCATATGATGAGCAAATTATTGATGAGAATGATCATGATTTACAAATTTCTTCAAAAGGTAATGAAAATCTCATTCCAAAATCTGTTGTTAAATTAGAGGACTTATATGATATTAAAGACAGATTCAAGAAAGTCACTAATGCTAAACTTCAAAGTTCCACTTTGAAGTTTGAATTAGTAAATCTTGGTTTTGACTCTAATCCTCAAAATGTTAATTTAGGACTCAATTTAACTCCAGAGGAAAGGAATGCTTTCATTAAACTTCTGAACAAATATAAAAATGTTTTTTCTTGGAATTATGATGATTTAAAAACGTATGATACTTCGGTTATTCAACACACAATTCCAATGCTTCTTGATATTAAACCTGTTCAACAAAAGCTAAGGAAGGTTCATCCAAATCTCGAAGGACAAATCAAATCAGAACTTAATAAACTTTTAAAAGCCAAAATCATTTTTCCTGTCAGGCACTCCAATTGGGTTTCCAATATGGTACCTGTAAGGAAGAAAAATGGTGATATAAGAATCTGTATTGATTTCATAAATTTAAACAAGGCATGTTTAAAAGACAATTTCCCATTGCCAACCATGGAACAGATACTTCAAAAGGTAGCTGGTTCTGAACTCATGTCCTTTCTTGATGGATTTTCAAGCTATAATCAAGTTTTAGTTCATCCAGATGACAGATTGAAAACAACTTTCAGAACAAAATGGGGAACTTATGCTTATCAGAAAATGCCTTTTGGTCTAATAAATGCAGGAGCAACTTTCCAAAGAGTCATGGACATAGCATTTAAAGGTCTGATCAATAAATCAGTTGTTGTTTATCTTGATGACATAACAGTATTTTCAAAAAAGAGAGCCAATCATCTACATGATTTAAAGCAAATATTTGAAAGATGTAGAAGGTTTGGTATTTCCTTAAATCCAAAGAAATATTTCTTTGCTTTGGATGAAGGAAAACTCTTAGGATTTTTTGTGTCAAAAGATGGTATATATATTGATCCAGATAGAGTGAAAGAAATTTCTGATATTTCTTTACCTCATAACAAAAAATCCATGCAATCATTTCTTGGACAGATCAATTTTGTTAAAAGATTCATTCCTAATTTTTCTTTAATTGTTTTACCTATGCAAAATATGATCAAGAAGAATTCAGTATTCAAATGGGGGCATAAAGAGAAAGAAGCCTTTGAGGCAATCAAACAAGCGATCATTAATGCACCAGCATTGAATACCCCAAATTTTTCTAAAGATTTTACTTTGTATACTATGGCCACCGAAACATCTTATGCAGTTGTTTTAACACAACTCAATGATCAGAAAATTGAGGCACCAATTTATTTCTTTAGCTCAAATCTGCAAGGATCTGAGCTTAATTATTCTGATGTTGAAAAACAAGCCTTTGCCGTGTTTAAATCAATCAAACATTTTAGACCTTTTATCTTGAAAACACATACAAAACTCATTGTCCCATTCTCTACAGTGAGGCAATTATTAATTCAAAAAGAAGTAGGAGAAAAGAGAGCTAACTGGGTAACAGCCTTGCAAGAATATGATATTGATATTAAACCAGCTAAGATTGTTAGAGGACAAGGTTTTTGTAGATTATTGGCAGGAGCTCATAACATACCAGAAAATCAAGATTCAAATCAAGATATTCAAGTAAGTCATATAAATGTTACAGATTCCGGATCTCAGTATGCTGATCTTATCTATTACTTGAAAAATGGGTATGCTCCTTCTAATCTCAGCTATAAGAGTAAACGTGCTTTAAGGTTAAAGGCTATTAAATATGAGATCATTGATAATGTGTTATTCAGGAAAAATTATGATTCAATCTTATTAAGATGTCTTGAAAAGACTGAAGCTGAAAAGGTTTTGCAGGAATTGCATGATGGACCAGCAGGAGGTCATTTTGGAGGTGATACCACAGCTCACAAAATAATTCGTGCTGGTTATTACTGGCCTACCCTTTTTAAAGACACGCATGATTACGTAAGGAAGTGCCAAATTTGTCAAACTGCAAGTGGAAGACAAAGGAAACCAGCTTTTCCTTTGCAACCAGTAACTATTGAGCAACCATTCGAACAATGGGGGCTTGACATTATTGGTGAGATAGTACCTCATTCTTCCAAACAGCACAAGTACATCCTTACTGCAACTGATTACTTTACAAAGTGGGTAGAAGCAATCCCTTTGAAGGTAGCCAATTCTGATGCAATTATTGATTTCATAGATCAATTCATCATAACCAGGTTTGGTGTACCTAACGCTCTTGTCTTTGATAATGCATCTTATTTTTCTGGAAACAGTATAATGGAATTTGCAGTCAAAAGAGGTTTTTAATTGAAATATTCAGCAAATTATTATCCACAAGGTAATGGTTTGGCTGAATCCACTAACAAAAATCTTATCAAAATCATTAAAAGGACCATTGATCAAAATCAAAAGAATTGGCACAAATCTTTAATCTTTGCACTATGGGCTGATCGTATTACTGAAAAAGCTTCAATAAGAACTTCACCTTTCAATTTAGTTTATGGAAAAGAAGCTCTGATACCATCAAATTTAACTCTTCCATCATTAGCCCTAGTGCAATTTATTGAAGAAAATCCTTCTTCATCCATTCAATTGAGATATGATCAAATCCTTAAACTAGAAGAAGATAGAGATAAAGATAAAATTATTCATGAAAAACATCAACAGCTTGTAAAATCTTCTTTTGATGCAAGTTCCGCTGGCTCAAAAATTTTGTCAATTGGTGATCTTG
Organism: Pinus albicaulis; assembly: GCA_034641835.2. Classification (NCBI taxonomy): domain Eukaryota; kingdom Viridiplantae; phylum Streptophyta; class Pinopsida; order Pinales; family Pinaceae; genus Pinus; species Pinus albicaulis. The sequence goes on from MU968317.1 coordinate 21,483,397, forward strand.
TTTTGAAATGGGATAAAGCACACGAAGAAAAAGGTAAACATACCAAGTTTCAGAAAATGTGGCTTGGACCATTTCAGATCATTGAAAAGATAGGCTCAAATACATTCATACTCCAAGATCTAACAGGTAAGAGAGAATCTCTTCCTGTAAATGGAATTATCTTGAAGAAATTATTTTCATAAGGAGGTAACCCCTTCTTAAACTGTACATATTCCTTTCTACAGAGTTTTTAATTGTTTTTGCAAATAAAGGTTGTTAATAAGTCTATAATTGATTGTTTACTATTTAGGAAAATTTCTTAGGAAAAATATTATAAATATTTATTTTGTGTAAATAAGAATTTTTAAAGAGATGATCACAGTTTTTGGATAGTTTAAAATAAGATGTTAAACTTTGAAAGATTATTTCAATCATTTGCATGATCTTTTGAAAACTTGAGGAGAATGTAAATCATTATAAGTTTATTGAGCAGAGAAAGGTTATCTATAAAAGTAAAGATTTTTTCAAAGTCTTGGTACTCAAGAAACTCTGAAAATTGTCATCCATTGATTCTTAAGGATAAAACTATTTCACCCCATCCATTTAAGTTGTGATTTTTTAGAATGTAATTCTAAGAAATTTGGAAATTTAAAGAGATAAGAGGTCTCATTATGAGCCGACTTACCATGTTCATAAGGAGTAATAAAGCTGACATTACCAATACTGCATACCAAAACAGGGTAATGGCTTATAAATATAAGACAAGGGGTCTCATCACGAGCCAGCTTGTTCAGTTTAATTATAACTAGTGAATGACATTGTTATTAACTGGCTACCAAACCAGAACAATGGCTCTTAAAAATAAAAAATAAGTAAAAGACAAAAACATGAGATAATAGGTCTTATGAATTTATCTTTTAAAAATTCATGATTTTAGTTGGATGGGACAATGAATGGTTAATGGTTTAAAGGTAACCCTGTCGAGACTATGAACGTTTGCAGGCAGCAGAGGCAATACCTATGGCAATAGAGTATATTATAAAACCAAAACTTGGAGAAATCCATTTACTTCATTATTAACACCAATCAAAGCTTGAGATAACCCAAAAATGTTTTTATTCTTAAGAAATTAGAAAGAAATTGTGAATGATTTTTATTTCTTTTTCATAGATAGATTTTATTTAAAATATCTTAAGATAGTTTTCATTATCTTTAAAAATCTTTATTTACTAGAAATATAGTGTTCATTTTATTTTTTCAGAGATAACTATTTCTTTCAGTGAATCGCCAATTGTTGTGACCAGCAACAACCCCCCTTTTTATTTAATATTAGTAATAATACTAAATAAATGGGGACCCTTAGTTAAAAAATCCAAAAAATCAATTAGGATTTGTTTTCCTTTTCAAATAAAACTTTTTATCATAAACTTAGAGAAATCCCTTAGAAAGAACCTTAAGAAACACTTAAGTTTATGATAGATTACAATAAAATTGTTCTTTAAACAAAATAGCGCATCCATCGCAAAATGGTAGATATATTTTGTAAAACTGAAATTGCGATTTTGCGATTTTGCGATAACGTGATCCCAAAAAGCCTATACAATAACATATTGGTCGCAGATCGCATAGTGCAGAAAAAAGAAATGTTAAACGAATATTTTTTGCGCTATTTACAATTTTGCGCTTTTGCGATATTTGCGATGTGCGCTTTTGCGCTATTTTGCAATTTGCGCTTTTGCGCTATTTGCAAAATTGCGATGGTTACGTTTTGCGATATTGCGATATTGCGATATTGCACAGATCGCAATGTCGCAGATTCATAAAAGCGTGTTGTTCAAAGAAAATCTTCCCATATATCAATATCTGTTATGCGCTTTAATGATTGGATTAAATGAATGGATTGTCAATTAATGGTAAATGAGATTTTGTTTTGATTGAAAGTCGTTTCACGTTATAATAATATATTTCATCCGCCTTTGCATTTAAAACTATCTCATCACCTTTCTTATGCCATTACTCTCATTTAACTCATAAAACGCAGGCACGAAGGAGAAAACGTCTATACAAAGCTTTGACAGAACATTATGGGTAAGAAAGAGAAGAGCTCGAATTCTGAAAACAGATAAATGTCTTCATTGTATGCAGACATCGCTTGCAATAAGGATGTCGGTATAACCACATGGGAAGGAATGTATAATTTGCTGGAAGAAGAAAATCCTGTGGTGTTGAAAGTTGCGGCTACAGCAGGTTCCAGTAATACGTCTGAGGCAACTCTTAAAGAACTGGCTTGCTCATTTCTGCATAGAATAGCGGCAAGGCCGAGGATTCTCCCATATACGGACATGGTGAAATGGGTGCTGGACAACACCGATATTTCAGACAGGAAATTTAGAACTCCATCTCAAGAGCTAATCGGGTCATTCACCACGGAAGATTTGAGGCTGATGTATAAGTTGCCGGAGCCTCAGGCGACTTATAATAAGCAATTCATGGAATATTTTGCCAGAGAACATGCGAATTTGTCAGAATGCACACAGGAGTGGACCAAAAGAGATGAACCGTTGAAGAAAAAAAAACACGGTATGTACAGTACTGGTTCACTTACCTCTCCTTATTGTTTTGCTGCTGCCATGTTATGCAGGCTTTTTGGAAAGCCTGACATAAATATGATCTTGCCTGAATGGCTCCCTTTGTTGAATGTTGCCGTTAATTCTACAATTGTAGACTGGGCCAAAATCTTATCTGATAATTTGACCACTGCTATTTTTCACTACCGGTCCAAACGAAATGTTTCTCAGCGGATTTATCCGCCCTTTTATTTATCTGCTTATGTCATGGATGCTATCTGTTTTGTCTCTAAATTCCCTGTGATGGGTTGGCAATGGACTATCCACGATCCTTTGCCTATTCATGTGTACCATAAGGAACTATGGGAGTCTAAATTTGTCCCCCATTTTTACCAAATTTTCCATGGTGTAATGCTGCCATTGTATAGAACATTGCATAATAAGGATGCCCCAAGGTTATCCCCAGAAACAGAGGTCGACATTCTCCCCGTCGCGAGATGGTTTGGAGAAGAATTGTTCACTTATGTTAGGGTTTTTGGAAGTTCTGCTTCCCCCCATGTTTTACCCCTATATGTTCCGGATAGACTTGTAGCTCGGGAGATTGCTTATCAGACCTGTGGCCAAGGAGGTTTAACAAAGGAATTAAAAGAGAAGAAGAAAGGCATTTGGCCACAATTTCCCGTAAACTGTGGAACATTTTCACTATTTGATGTTGGTCACGCATTCAAAGAAGTAAGCAACATTACATGCTTACAATTGTTCAAATTTTCAAGAAGGTTATTTGACCCAAATAATATTGTTAAGAATTTTACCAATGCAATCAGAGTAAGGGAATTTTCCGGGGAACAGGATCTTTTTGATGATATGTTCCAAACAAGAAGTTCATTTAAAGAAGTTTTGAGTTCAGCTCAAATGCAGTTATCTTCAGAGGAATTCCAGGAATTCAAACTTTACAGAGAAAGAAGACTAACTGATATTCCTTTGGAAAACCTACGCTTGGAACCCGCAAGGGAACAAACTCCTAGTGTTAGTCTTAACGACAGTTCGAGTACAGATAAATCTAAGTCAAAATCTGACAGAGAGACTTCTGAAAATTCCAATAAGTCTAATGAAAAGGAAGATAAAATTGAAGAATCAGTGAAAGATTCTGCGCAATCGAAAGAACTTCCTCAACAACAAATTTTGACTTCTCAACAGACAAATCCTCCTCCAACCAATGTACAGCAACAGCCAGTCACCATTGAGTTAGACAAAGAATGGGAAAGTTTTAACCAATTGATTAATGTAGAAGGACGGAATGTACAGACCCCTGTACAAACAACCAAAGTTTTGAGCACAGGAATAAGTAGCACAACCACAGTAACTGAGCACATACCTATCACACCCTCCTCTGAAATTGTACTTAATGTAGAGGACATTCCTCCTCTAGATGTATTCTACAGCCCAAAATACAAAGCAGTAGTGAAGAAACAGAGAAAAAAGAGAAAGTTAGAAGGTACAATTGCTACTGAAGCAGAACAACTAGATGTCTTGTGGAAGGATCCTTCCATAGAGCCTACTGAGAATCTTGCTAAGTTATCTCAAATGACAGGGGCTTATGCTTCTGCAACAATTGACAAAGCATTTGAGATACAACTCTTGTTGAATGAAAAAGAAGAATAGATAAAAGTTCTACAACAGCAATTGCAACAGGTACAGGCCAATAATGAAGCACAATTGAAACTTGAAGAGTTACAACAACAACTTCAAGAAATGCAAATAGGACATCAAAAAAGCTTGGCTGATAAAGAAAAACAAATACATATTATCCAATATTAGCACAAAGATGATCCCAAGCTTCCAGAATTCATTTCAGAAACTATCTCTTTAAACAACCAACTACTGCAACAAGAGGAAGTTTTATGCCAAAAAATATTACAATGGAATTCTTTTTGCCAAGAGAGCGATAAAATCACAAATCATGTTGTAGATTTACGAAATGATTATGATTTGATTAATGAAAATATCAATGATTATATGGTATGGAAAAAAACAGAAGAAGGCAGAAAAGTTGGTGCACCCATTATTAATGAAAATCATAAAGAAATATTGTTCAATAACTGGGATGCAAAAATCAGAAGGGCAGAAAAGGCAGCAGAGGAGGCGGCTACAGCGGCAAACACTCTTAATGATTATGTAAATGATAATTTACACAAAGCTAATATGATTTCAGAAACTGTTCCAGGATATCTCCCACAAGCACATCAACTGCAAACAGAATGGAGGCAGAAAGCAGAAGAAAGAGAAAAATCAATCCAACAGCTGAAAAAATTAAATTGGGGCTCTTACTGGACATACTTAGTGAAGCCACACAGTCAGCACAGTGCGCTTAATTGTATCATCAATTCTACTGAGAATATTGCGCCTACACTAGCCGACTCTGTCTTTTCAGGATAGTTGAATTCTGAAGTCGGTCAACCACATCTTCTCAAAACTATGCTAGATGCCTACAAGTTTAAAGATCAAGTTCATAAATAGTTAGTTAATAGTCTTTATTTTTAGATTTAGTTTTAATTTTACTATATTTTAGCCTAGGAAAAGGACGGTCATTAAACCGAATCCTTAATTTTTGTAATAGACTATTTTTAGATTTAGCTAAGTAGTATTTAAACCCTTCTCATGCATTTAGAGAAGGGTCCTGGATCTTAATATTTTTGACTTGGAGATTACATTTTTGTACTCCACTGACTTATATATTTTTTAAAAGGATCACATCTGGTGATTTTATGCGGAATTATCTTTGAAGTGTTGCATTTATGTACCTTGGAATTTGATTTTGCATCAGAATTACTGGATTAGAGTATCAGATTTCATTTGAAAGCTTTCAAGATGAATAAGGTATTTCTATCTGTTCACTGTTGATTTCTTTTGTCTTATGATATTTGCTTTAAAATTTGCTATCATTTACAGATATTTGTTTTCATAACATTTCTTTATATATATCATTTTTTAGTATAATTGAAATGTTATCTTTCATAAGTATATGTAGATGATATATTATGATGAATGCAATATGTTAATACAACTCTGTTTAATTTCTTAAACAGAGTTATCTTTATTTGTTGCTGCACGTTTCAATTTAAATGATAATACATTTTTATGGTTATTGTTAAATTGGAATAATCTTAAGTTGTATTCACATATAATTGCCCGGGTTAGTGTTAGAATTTCTTTATCAGTATTTAGTTTAAATTAAATAGTTTTATTTCAGTCAATTTAGTCCCATTTCCACTCATCTAAATCAACCCATCACCAACCCATTAGTTATAAGGAAACTGGTCCTTTAAATCCAGTCGGAGCCACCATACCAAACGGAAAAGGAGCTGTCCTAAGGTCCCGACCGGGTGGTTTTCCCCAATGTTTGAAGAAGAGATTTTCTAGGCTTCAACATGTACCTAAAGTAAATCCACCCTATGATACATTTGATTTCCCTGAAAATACAAGAAAAATTGTCTCCATGCTGTCATTCATACTGGGATATGACAATGATGAATTTATTGATGCTTCTATCTTGGGTTTTCTATCCACTTTGACTCCTGGCCAGCCTCAATCCATAATCTTCAATTTTGCTAAGCTTATTGCTGAGAACATGCACTACCAATTGACAAAATTACTAGAGGAGGGGGTATTTAGATATACATCATATCTACTACATCTTTTCTTGTATTATCAAGCAGAAAAATTCCCTACTGAATTTCAGAAAATGGATGTAGAATGGAAATTACTTTCAGTAATATTCTGGACATCTCTTTTAAGAAAATACAACAGTCAGTATAACGACATAGATTTCAATGACTTGTTCATAATACCAGCTATGAACTTGTTGAATAAAGCTGAAACTCCAAGAATAAATGAAGAGACAAAGAGGATTTTAAAGTTGTCTGAGAACTGTAAAACAGGGGATTGGTAATTATATAGGAATCACAAAGAGTTTAGAGTGTATGGTGCACTCTTGGCTCCATACAAACTACCAAGGTTTGTAACTACAAGAATCTTTGCCTTAGAATATTTAAGGCAAATCTTAAATGCTGATGCAGTAAATTTCATGGCCTCCAGGAAGAAGACCCAATTCAAACTCAAGAATCAGATTGGACCATTTATAGTTAACAACAGGGAAGCTATGAAAGATAACTATCAATTAAAATCACAATTCGAAAGCTTCCATTGTGGAATTATGACCCTCGGGGTATTTTGAGCACTATCGAGGTAAAGTGCAAGTTGGCTCCTTTCCTACATGAGTCAAAGCCACAAATTCGGTACGATCGAAAGGAATGGGAACGAATAATTTGGATTGATGATGATGCACGAGGAAGTAATCCGAATATTTAATATGGGAACAGGGCTGAATAATGCATAGGTGACTACAATTGATAAAGCGAGTTATCTCACAAAAAGAGGTGGAGAAAGAGGTCAATTATATTGCGAGAAACCATCACGAACGAAAATTTAAAACCTCCTATAGCAAGAGAACCAAATTGACTGTTGAGGAAAAGGATAAAGCAATCGAAATTGATGATAATAATGGTCATGAAACTGAGGATGAGGCAACAGTGATAGTAACTGAAACACTCAGAGAACTTCAAAAGAGCCAATTTGAAACACTAAGATAAAGTGTTCGAAAAACAATTGAGAGGGGGGGGGGGTGAATCAGTATTTAATGCAAACAATAAAAACTTTTTACTTTTCCTTTCTAAAACCCATACGCTACTTTTCTGAAGCCAACTAGCGTATATACGCAGATATCCTTCATAGAACTCGCGTATGTCCAGAAATCTAATTATGCATTCAATTCTTAACTCAGATCATTGCATTATTCATTCATCAGTTATTTCAGGAAACAGTAAACAGGTGCAGAAATAACAGAATAATCATCACACATAGGCAACACACATGAACACCAGGATTTTTAGGTGGAAACCCAATTCGGGAGAAAACCACCGCTGCCATCGTCTCAGTCTTCAATATTTATTACAAGGAAAAACTTCTTACAATCATGTACTGGTGCAGACTTATACCAGCACGCAGGCACCCACCTGCAGAAGGCTACAACCTTCTCTCGTTTACCAGCCTCACCTGGAAGGGAGCTACAACCCCCTGCTCTCGTTTACCAGCCTCACCTAGAAGGGAGCTACTACCCCCTGATATTAGCACCAGCCTCTGCTGACAGAAAGCTTCTACTATCAGACTGAAGGCTTCAACCCTCAGATCCACTGCAGACCACGTTTCATCAATTTTCAAACTGGATCAAACAGCTTCAACACAATTCTTCACTTATCAACAAACATCCCTTTTCATTTCATCAGTCAGAACAGTGAAACCATTGTAACCAGAATATCAGAGATAGCCCAGACTTCAGAACAGATATGCAGAATCTCAATTGTCTTTTGTGCAATCATCAATTCAAATACCATACGCGCTTTTCCTTAAACATACCCGCGTATACATGCGCCTTTACTGAAGTGAACCCGCGTATACATTTGTGCAACTTATCAGAAAAACCCTAACAGCCCATACGCGCTTTTGTCTGAATGGAGCCACGTATACACGTGCTTTTCACGAAACGAACCTGCGTATAGATCTATAAAAGATAAATTTTGCAGATCAGACCAGATCTATGAACTTACCCAGATTTCTTCAACTTCTTCAACAGATTTGCGCTAGGTCTTCATCACTTCTTTTCAGATCATCCAAGAGATTCACTATTTCAAGATCTAGATATCTTGAACCTTCATTGTGTTCATAGATGCCTCATAGATTCAGATCTATCAATTAAGAGCAGAGTTCAACCATGCAGATATACTTCAGAGTGAAGTATTCATTAAAGCTCAGACACATGCACACCTTGCACAATGAAATTCTTCTCCTTATATAGATTTAGCCTTTTTCAATACCATGAGTCAAAAACCACATTACTTCCGATGGTTTTCCTAGATGGGATCAAATAGACAATCCAGCGCTCAATACAATGGGTCAATACCATGGTAATGCCCCTTGCTATTCTAAATTTGGAGCGCAAAAGACCATACGCGACTTGGCACGTACTTTTCCGTGTGCATACGCGCTTTCTCCTTGACAAACCCGCATATGCCTTGTAACACACATTTTCATCATTGCTATGGCCCTCACTGATATTTCCTTCTCTGGTACTTCTGAGATACTTGTAGAACATCAGATTTACATCATTAATAAACTCATCAAGCATCTTCATTAAGTAGGTTGCCATCATCTTCATCAAGAGGGTTGCCATCAAGGACAACATTTAGCATCATATTGCCAACAATCTCCCCCTTTGGACTTGATGGCAACCATATTCTCCCCCTATTCAAACACCATGTCACTCTCCCCCTTTGAAATCAAGGGCAAAGGGCGGATAAAAACCAACAAAAGGTTTTTCTGTTCATGTAGATAGAAGAGCGCTGTAAATCTGATGTGCACTGAAGTTACCATGCTCCCCCTGAGTTCATGCTGAAAGTTAAAACATACTTTTCAATGTAGTACATGACTTTATGACCTTCCTATCACCAAGGACTCATACTTACATCAAAGATCCAACCAAGTGGATTTACATATGAGACTCAAAGACCCAACCAAGAGGGTTTACACATTTTGACTCAAGTACCCAACCAAGTGGGTTTACAAATTAGAACAAGTCCTTACATGAATGAATATTACAATGACCTTTTCATCAAATTACAAATATGATTTTTCATGACCAATATCAGAAGAACCTCAAGAGAGATCATATTTCAGAATCATAAGCCAACAATGCATAATACCCAGCAAGGCTAATGCTCCCCCTAAACCTGTACATCAGTTTACTCCTTCATCTCCCCCTTAGCTTGTGCATCCTGAACACTTTTCAACAGAAGATCATCAAGGCATCTTTACCCAATATCAAAGAATGAGACAGAAATATAAGAGATAAAACTTCACCAGAGATACCATACAGCATCAAAGATATCAAACAGTGCTGCAGATGTGCTGTAAAATGCTGACCCTAACCAAAAATTGTCAACAACTGACCATACGCAGCTTTCTGTGGATAAACTCGCGTATATACGCGACTGTCTTTCAGGAAACCTGCGTATCCAATTTGATCTTCTAAATTTAAGCAGTTCTGATTTTCTTCACAGCAGAGACTACTCCCAGCTTCTGTCTGAGATATTCGAACGCTTCCCTGGGCAGAGGTTTGGTAAATATATCAGCAACTTGTTCTTTGGAGGGAACATATTCCAACTTCACCTTTTGTTCAAGCACTTGTTCACGTAAGAAGTGATACTTGATGGGAATGTGCTTGGTCTTTGAATGCATAACCGGATTCTTTGAGATACTGATGGCACTTGTGTTATCACACATAATGGAGATAGGAGATGTACATTTGATTTGAAAATCTTGTAAGGTTTGCATCATCCAAAGGAGTTTAGTGCAACAAGATGCGGCAGCCACATATTCTGCTTCTGCTGTAGATAAGGCAATAGAATTTGCTTCTTGCTGAACCAAGATACTAACCGGGGTCCCATATAGAATGCACCACCACTAGTGCTTTTCCGATCATCAACATTTCCAGCCCAATCTGCATCAGTGTAAGCATGAAGAGTAAGATCAGCATTCTTTGGATACCATAGTCCAAAGTCTTGAGTTCCTTGCAGATATTTGAATATTCTTTTAACTACCTGAGGGTGAGACTCTTTTGGATTAGCTTGGAATCGTCCAACAATCCCAACTGCATGCATAATGTTCGGTCTAGTCCCAGTGAGATAAAGTAGGCTTCCTATCATTGATCTGTATTCTGGTTGATTCACTGCGGGAGAATCATCATGAGAACTGAGATTACATCCGGTTATCATTGGTGTACTTACAGGTTTACATTCTTCCATGCCATACTTCTTCAGAATTTGCTTAAGATATTTTGCTTGAGATAAGAATATACCAGTTGTAGTTTGATGCGCTTGCAAGCCAAGAAAGAATGTTAGTTCTCCAAGTAAGGACATTTCAAATTCTTGCTGCATGACAGAAGCAAATTTCCGACTCATAGATTCTTCATTACTTCCAAAAATGATATCATCAACATATACAACTACAATCAATAGTTTAAATCATTTTCAGTTTTTGTGTATAAGTTGCTATCAGCAGACCCCTTTGAGAATCCTTGTTGATGAAGATATTTGTCAAGCCGATAATACCATGCCCTTGGAGCTTGTTTGAGACCATATAGAGCCTTTTTAAGTCTACAAACAAGATTTTCATCATTTCCCAAAATGAATCCTTCTGGTTGTTCTATATAAACTTCTTCTTCTAGATCACCATTGAGAAATGCAGATTTAACATCCATTTGATAAACTTTGATTTGTTGAAAGCTTGAAAAAGCAAGAAACATTCTTATGGCTTCAAGTCTAGCTACAGGAGCAAAAGTTTCTTCAAAGTCTATACCTTCTTGTTGAGTATACCCCTTGCAAACCAGTCTAGATTTGTTTCTTATAACATCCCCATTCTCATTTAACTTATTCTTGAATATCCATTTAGTTCCAATGACATTTTTATCATGAGGTCTTGGCACCAATTCCCAAGTGTGATTCTTTTCAATTTGATCAAGCTCTTCATTCATAGCTTGAATCCAACATTCATCTTTGCAAGCTTGATTGAAATTGTGTGGTTCAATTGTGGATAGAAATGCCAGATAGCTAGAAGATCCCACAAGAGTCCTCCTTGTTTGTACACCTGATTCCTTGTCTCCCAAAATTTGAGATTCAGGATGATTCTTTTGAACATATCTGGATGGAGCCTTTTCAGATAAATCATCTTCAGGTTCTTCATTGGATCCACTGTCTATATCATTTCCATTTGATGTAGAAGGACAAAAGTCACCATCATCTTCTTCTGTTGCTTGTTTTTCTTCTTTAGGAGCTGTAGGAGACTCATCAATAACAACATCAATACATTCAACAATATTCCGAAGCCTTTTATTGTAACATTTGTATGCTCTGCTTGTAGATGAGTAACCAAGAAGTATCCCTTCATCTGATCTAGGTTCAAACTTGCCAAGCTTTTCATCATTATTTTTGATAAAGCATTTACTTCCAAAAACTCTAAAATGCTTCACAGAGGGAGAGTTACCATACTAGAGTTCATATGGAGTTTTGTCACTATTTACCTAAACATGTGCCTTGTTGAGAATGTTTGTTGTTGTATGTGCTGCTTATCCCCAGAAAATGTCAGGAGTTTCAGAATCATCAAGCATTGCTCTAGCCATTTGTTGAATTGTTCTATTCATTATTTCTGCTACACCATTTTGTTGTGGAGTGCCTGCTACAGAGAACTGTCTTTTTATGCCATGTTTTTCACAAAATTCAAAGAATTCATTTGGTGTATATTCTCCTACTTGATCAGATCTAAGACACTTGATTTTTAGATCTAATTCATTTTCTACCAATGCTTTGAAGATCTGAAATTTTTCAAATGCTTCATCTTTGTGTTTAATTAACCCGATCCAACACATTCTAGAGTAATCATCAATAAATAAGATATAGTATTCTTCCCCACGTGGTGAATTTTTCCTCATAGGTCCACATATGTCGGTATGAATGAGTTCAAGAGGCTTACTTGATGATCCTTCTTTGGCATTAAATTGTACTCTGGTCTGCTTACCGAATTGGCAAGATTTGCATATGATACTCTCTGGTAGAGTAATATTGGGAAGACCACGAACAGCTTGAAGTCTACTTGCTTTGTTGATTTGAGAGAAGCTCAGATGCCCCAACCTTCTATGCCATAGCCAATTTTCTGAATATTTTCTCAAGTAACATTGATCTTTGCAGTTCTTCAATACATACAGGTTGCTTGGAGTTCTTTTCCTTTTTATAATAGTTTTACCTGTATCAAGATCACGAACCACACATTCTTTTGAACTAAAGACAACTTCTATTCCTTGATCACACATTTGACTTACACTTAACAGGTTATGCCTTAATCCATCCACATACATGACATCATTAACCTTCACCTTTTCTTTTAGAAACACGGACCCTTTTCCTTTAATTACAGCAGGAGTATCATTTCCAAATGTAACTTTCTTTTCCTTTTCTAGAGCATTATATGCAAGAAGTTTGCTTTTGTCACTTGTCATGTGTCTTGAGCACCCACTATCAATGTACCATTGATTTTCTTCACCTTCTGCAAATAACGCTATCCCACAATTTTCAACCGGTATTTCTTTCTTTTTCCACACTTTAGAGCTTGAGGGAACATGTTCTTTTGGCTGGACCTTGCTCCTGCATTCGGATTCTTCATGACCAAAGTTATTGCAATAAGTACATTCAACTTCGTTTTGAAGAGGAGAAAAGTTGTTATAGGTGTTCTTCTTTGGTTCAAGATTCATCTTTTTCTTTCTTGCTTCTCTTGTCATGATGGTTTTATATGCAACACATTGAACAACTTTATGACCAAAATTGTGACATGAGAAACATTGTCCATTGAAGTAGAAATTTCTGCGATCATGAAATCGTCTATTTGAATTTACCTGTTGATTGTTGCTTCTTTGAGAGATATCCCTGTTAGTGTTCCTTGTATTGTGATGATCATGCTTTACCTGTAAAGATTCTTTATTCCCTTGCTGAGTGGCTGAATGTAGTAAACTAGTTGTAGCTGCTTTTAGATAATTTGGTGCTGAAGCCTAAGAAGATTCTCCAGTATATCCAAGACTTGTCTTAATAAGAGGAGAACGTTGAACCTTGATAATCTCATCTAAGGTTTCAGATCCTTTAGCAAATCTAAGATTCAGAGTCTTTACTTTCTCAAGTTCTTTTCTTAGACTTACTACTTCACATTCTAATTTTTCATTATGTTTCTTTGCTTCTTAATTCTGCCTTTTCAGAGTCTCTATGATTATCTTACTTTCTTCGAAGCATATTTTGAGTTGATTGTTTTGATCAAGAAAATCATTGTCATCTAGAGCATCCATAAAAGCATCCTTATCATCTCTAGAGTTATTTTCAAATGCCATGAGTAGTCTAAGATCTTGTTCACATTCTTCCTCACTGTCAGATAACTCATCACTGTCTTCATTTGTATAGTAGCTTTTCTTAGTGCTAGATCGGTTCTTGACCTTGAGCCTTTACGACAAGGCATTTCCTTGACTTCTGTTGGGACCGGACCCAAGGCTCTATGGCTGATTAGTTGAAAGTGTTAAATGTCTATAGTAATACCACAAATCACATCATTTTCCACTCATGCATTCATTTCCATGAAAAATCATAAGTAAAAACCTCATTTTTACTTAATGATGCTCTAATCCCCATTTGATTAATTTCCCACATTTCATGAAAGCATAAAACCCTCAAAATGACATTTTATCCTAAGTTGAAGTGATGAAGTTATTATAATGTAAACTTGTCTTTAAACTTCACTTTTCTTAGTTATATTAATGTGTTTTGAGTATACATTTTCCCCTTGTCGTATTAACTATAACTTATTTACTAATTCCTTAGAAAATAACCTTCTCATATTAATATAACTCTCTTTTTATTAAATAGCCGCAAAAACCCATTATTATAACTTTAGCCAAAGTTTATTATCTCCACATGTTTTAATAATACCCAAAATAGACTCCCTTTGGCTAAAAATAACTTTATTTAAATATCCCGCCCCCTTATGGTTATTAAGCCTATTTTGTTTAATTAACTATATAATAAAAATATAAATAAAATATTTAAACATAGTTCATATATGTTTAAAACGAAAAATGTGAATCTCGAAGTTTAATTTAAGCTAAACTTCAAGAACTCCTATACCATTGTTAACATCATTTTTTCCCTTTCCCAATTATCATTAACTCAAGGATAAAACCTTAACCTAACCTTTTTTCCCGATATATATCCCATTACCACAGTCTTTAACCTTGGGTAAAGCCCATTTTTTCATCCCTCCCGGCCATTTTAATCCATGTATAAAATCTGTTTATACATTAATCTTAAAAAATCCCTCAACACCATCGGATTCAATCCTGACCATCCGATCTCCAACATCCCATTGAATCAACGGTTCTTATCGAACGCGATAAATCAATCCCCAGGCCCCATCCTTCCCGATCGCGTTACACTGAAACTGTCCAATCATCCTTTGCAATCCAACGATCCATATTTAACGCGATCATCCCACCTTACCTTCATCGCGTTGAATAACAACCATTGGATCTCCAAATAACGTTTTAATCTGACGGCCCATATGCAACCTGACAATTCATTGCTCTCGTCCCCACCATCCCTATCGCGCTAAATGTTCACCGTAGATCTACTACTCGCCAGATCTACGGTCAGTATTCAAAGCCCCAGTCCCACTGCATTTACCCCACAACTTTCCGAAAGATCTTGACCCTTCGCTTCCTCCATCGTGATCCAGCGATGCATATAAAATATCGCGCGACTAAACTGATCGACCCAAATTCTGAAAAAATTACGCGATAAAAGTTGTTTCTCGATACCACCCGCTGCCTACGTGTCTTCTTTTTATTCGATCGCGTGCCAAAAGGTGAAAACAACTTACCACCTCAAAGCTACGTGAAAACCGCCTGATCCCAAATCAAAACCACTCCCACCATTAATCCTGTAATTAATGTGATTTATCGTGATTTGACTTAAGGCTTGGCCTTAGTTTTTTCACTATTTTCATAACATTTCGCGCATTAACCTTTGAAACCACTGAGAAATGTTTGCAAAGCCTCTTTAGACCATTTTTGAGCCATTTTTGAACCATTTTACTTCTCAGAGCCATTTTCTCTGAAATTTATCCCCAAATAGACTATTCTTGCATTCTATCAGCTGAATTACAATTAAATTGAAGACTGTGATGAGACTGCAACCTTCATCGACTGCAATTATACCTTTTACAGGTATTTTTCCGTCAAACCGATCCATAAAATCTTCAATTTCAAAGGAAAATTACCCCAATTACACTGCCATTTCCTATAATATAGCTAAATTATCCATCTAGGAAGTCTAAAAACCTTCAAAATAGAGGGGAAACCCTGTCAAAATTTCTCCATAATCCACTATTTCCATTTTTAAGGTTTTAATTGATTCCAAGATAATTTTCACTATTGAATTTGATCTAGAAGACCTTCTGCATACAGTAAACCTATTCTGTCACCTTAAAACCCTACCTAGAGTCTCAATTTGCCAGAAAAATTCTTCAATTGTCTCTTGTTTCCCAAAAATAACTTAGCAAACTGTTTAATATTTCTCTGTTCATCAAAATGACTAAAAAACAAGTCACTCCCAATTCTGGAGGTCCAAAATCCCAGAAAAATGTCTCAAGCAAGTTACCACAGGCTGAACCTTCAAAAATCAATAAGCCTACTCCTGCACTTACAACTGAAACAACTGAAGTAGTTAGACCTGCACAACCTCCCATAACTTCTCAAGAAAGTAGCTCATTCCTTGATCTTGATTATAGAATCTTTGATCCTTCAGTTGAATTCAAATTGCTAGAAGTCCACAATTGGTGTTTTGGAAAGTCTGTAGAAAAGGTCAAAGATGATGTACCCATTTGGGATTCCAATTTGCCAAAACATGTTGTTCCTCTTACTCATCAGGCCCATGATTTTGTCAAACTATGTCATTTGTATTACCTCCCAGATCAGAGGTGTATTGTTAATAAAGATAGGGAAGTCATGTTCTATATCAATGCTGAGTCCATCAATTCCATGCTGCAAATGAACCATGACCCTAATTCATTTTCACTTTCAATAGAGGATTTGACCTAGCTTTACTTGGATTTAGATTTTCCTACCAGGTTCAATATCTTTCAGACCTTTTGGCCAAATCATGTTGATGTCCCTAAAGTAAATCCACCCTATGATACATTTGATTTCCCTGAAAATACAAGAAAAATTGTCTCCATGCTGTCATTCATAATGGGATATGACAATGATGAATTTACTGATGCTTCTATCTTGGGTTTTCTATCCACATTGACTCCTGGCTAGCCTCCATCCATAATCTTCAATTTTGTTAAGCTTATTGCTGAGAACATGCACTACCAATTGACAAAATTACCAGAGGAGGGGTTATTTAGATATACATCATATCTACTACAGCTTTTCTTGTATTATCACGCAGAAAAATTCCCTATTGAATTTCAAAAAATGGATGTAGAAGGGAAATTACTTTCAGTAATATTCTGGACATCTCTTTTAAGAAAATGTAGCAGTCAGTATAACTACACAGATTTCAATGACTTGTTCATAATACCAGCTATGAACTTGTTGAATAAAGCTGAAACTCCAAGAATAAATGAAGAGACAAAGAGGATTTTACAGTTGTCTGAGAACTGTAAAACAGGGGATTGGTATTTATACAGGAATCACACAGAGTTTAGAGTGTATGGTGCACTCTTGGCTCCATACAAACTACCAAGGTTTGTAACCACAAGAATCTTTGCCTTGGAATATTTAAGGCAAATATTAAATGCTGATGCAGTAAATTTCATGGCCTCCAGGAAGAAGACCCAATTCAAACTCAAGAATCAGATTGGACCATTTATAGTTAACAACAGGGAAGCTATGAAAGAGATAACTATCAAATTAAAAGAGTACAAGTTCCAAGAAAGCTTCATGTGGAATTATGACCCTCATGGTATTTTGAGCACTATCAGGGTAAAGTGCAAGTTGACTCCTTTCCTACATGAGTCAAAGCCACAAATTGAGAAATTTTCCAATCAGAATGAATGGGAGCCAAATACTTTGATTGATGATGATGCACAGGTAATGCAGAATGTTAATACACAGGGAACATAGGTGAATAATGCACAGGTGACTACAATTGATAAATAAACAGAGGTATCTCACAAAAGAAGCGAAGAAGAGGTCAATTATATTGTAGAAACCATCACAGGCAAGAAATTTAAAACCTCCTATAGCAAGAGAACCAAATTAACTACTGAAGATAAGGATAAAGCAATGGAAATTGATGATAATAATGGTCATGAAACTGATGATGAGGCAACAGTGATAGTAACTGAAACAGTCAGAGAACTTCAAAAGAGCCAATTTGAAACACAGGATAAAGATACAATTATGGTTGAGAAACAAACTGATGTAGAAATTATTTCTTCCTCAAAGGCAACTGATAACAGAGATTCAGACATTTAGATCAAGTTCAGGAAAATTAGGGAGAAGAATGAAGAAATAAAAAATGAAGTCTATTCCAAGTTTCTCAAAGAGAAATCAAGGAATAAAGGTAGACTTCTCACTGCTTTTGACTATTCATCCAATAAACTGATAATGTCATTTTTAAAGCCTACAGTGGCTGATCCTAAGACAGTGGCAGATTATTCAAAGACAGATTTGGAGGTAGATGCAGATTCTATTCATGAATTAGACCAAATAGACTTCCATAGAAGCACTTCAGAGATGTTGTATTCAAAAGTGGTCAATAAAACAATGAGTGCTTGTAAGCTTCAGAAGACTGTGTCAAATCTATAGACACAAATGAAATTGGACAAAACATCCTTGCATGCTAATGGATTGAGAATCAAAGAATTAGAGGATTTGGTAGTTGAAGCTGGAGCAGATCCAACTAATATTGAAATTGCAAAGGCTTTGATAAAACAGAAAAATGAAAATATTGCTGCCCTAAAAAGGAAACTCAAATTACCTTAGAGTGAACATCCCCAGGCAAAAGAGATCCTTCAGCAAAAGACAGAGAATGATGAATTAAGTCAGCTGGTTCTAAAGATGACAGCCCAAATAAAGGAGATGGAAAACCAAATAGAATCTCTAATGCAAGAAAATGAAAATTTGAAGAAAGCTCAACAAATTTCCATTCCTACAGTTATTCCAATTGTAAGTACAACTATTCCCTCAACATTGGCAGAACATTTGGCATCGAAAGGATTATTGGCAACTGTAGTGTCAATTACTTATAAATACCTCTCTGCCACTTCTTCATCAACATCACAGGTAAATCCAATAGGGGAAATAGCTGCCATAGTCAAAGCTATGGAAGACATGTCCATAAAATATAAAGAAATAATCAGTTTAAAAGGAATCATCAGAAATCTGGAAACATCCAACAAAGATGCCTTAATCACTTCCAAAGGACATGAGAAAAGGGCCAACAGATTGCAAGAACAGGTTAAGATTCTTCAACAGTAGGTAAATCTCACTAAGCAGGTATCCTATATTAAGAATTATCTTTGGAATAACATCATTCAGGGCATACATTTGCAATGGCCCTCAATCCAGATAATTTATGAACAAAAAGAGTTACTTAAAGCAGCACAGATAGAAATACAGAAAACCAAAGAAGAAATGGCTGATAAGCCTACTCAAGCCTTAAGAATTATCACATTTCTTAATAGTAAACACAGAGAAGAACTTGAGGAGCTAAAAATTTAGGACAGAACTTAAAGTATACTCCAAATAAAAAAGGTCCTGAATAAGAGAAACATGATGAATAATTTGGAGGATAGGTGTAAAGATATGAACTTGGCTATCACAAGATTTGAGGCCAAATACATAGTACTGTCACAAGCAGGCTTACCAGACATTCATGCTTTGAATGAAAAGTTAATGCCACAAAAATATTATGATAACAAAATCAGGGCATATGCCAAAGAGCAGGTCAATAAACCTTTACCTCAAGGGTCTCCTACTGGTAAAGTCATTTTGAAATATTTTGAAAACTTATTCTTTTTGCAAAATGAAATCAAACATATTTTTGTGGTCAAGCCCAATTTTGCAAAGTATCTAGAAGCAGATGAAAGTTACAGGAAGCTAAAGAGCATGAAAATTCCCAATGCAGAACAATTGCAGGAATTCACTGATTTACTATGAAAATTTGCAGTTAAAGTATATCAAGATGAAAAATCAGTGGTCAAAGTGTATCAGTGGTAAAAGTGTATCAGTAAAAAAAAGATGTTACTGCTGGTTATTCTTAATTTACAGCAGTAAATAGTGAAAGAAAGCAGAGTAAAAGAGTATTAGAGCAGAATGTAAAAGAGGAAAAGTGCACTACAAGTCATCTTCCACAAGATAATGTCCCAAGTGCCAGCAATACTTCCAGCTAAACAAAAAATCAGTTTGAATAAATAAACTGTTCTATTTTTCTTGTAAAAGAGGACAACTTGCACAACTGTTTTGCAGCTGTCCCTTTTCTTATGTAATAATTTCTATTTTTTCTTGAGATATTATCTCAAAATTTGAGATATTTTGTAAGCAATTTATTTGTATAAATACTTCATCTTTCGAAGTATTTTAGTGTGGAATAAAATTATCAAGACTACTATAGACTTTTTTGTTGAAAACATTGGGATTTTATGTGAGTTAAGTTGAAGAAGCGGGCTGGAAACTGAAGCAAATAGACATCATAACTAATGATCCTCGTGCTGATCAGATGAGTATTGTATCTTCCAGTTTTCATTGTTTATTTATTTAAGTTTAATTCGTACATCTTATGTTATTTTCCATCTTAAATGAATAACTAGGAAAGGTATTGCAGAATCAGTGTAAAAAGCTCTCTGTTTTTACTAGTTTTCATGTTTATGTTTTTTGATGATTTCCAGACTTTAGAATTCTTAATTTCTCTTTAGTCTTGTTTGACTTCGATTTCCCTCTTCCTTTTATGTGATCTAAGGATTCTTAACTGCCCTTAGTCCAGATCATACCACTTCATCAAAATAGCCTTTTAAAACCCTCTGAAGATCATCTATCTTGCCCTTAGTATATTTGTTCTTTTGACCTTAGTTTTCTAGTCTTGTTTGCTATAAATTTGACTCCATTTCCCAATGGTTAGGTAGATATTTCTATGGTTTCCCTTGTATTCCTTTATTCCCACCAACATTCAAAAAATCAAACCAAATTTTCCACTCATAGCTAGCCTAAAATCCATTACAAAACAAAGCTAAATCTTAAGGAGAGATCCCTCTCCGGAACTCCCAAAGGTTAGATCCTGAATTCTAAAAGAGGTTCTTAGTTACCCCTGGTTTTCTTTAATTATAAACCAAAATCCCATGACCTAATAATTACTAGGGTGATAACAGTCCAAAACTCGGAACCTTCCTTCCTCTTGAAAATTACATTAAATACAACAAAACAAACAGTTTGGAACTGTTGTAACCAATTCCAACTACCAAAAATACTTAGGACTTCAGAAGCTGTCTATTACATGCCTTGAAAATGTCTTATTACAATTACATTGTCTTTGGAAAAGTAATAAAATGTAAAAATATACATCCTAATCTATAGGAATTGTTGATGATGTTGTTGCATGCCCTTGGTCATCTGATTTGTCTTTCTTTGATGCTGAAAACCCTTTTGGCAAGTCTATTGTCCGTGCTCTACACTTTTTCCATATCTCTATCTTTGTCCTGGGAAAATGTGTTAGATTATGGTACTCCAATCTGAATGCAGTAATTTGATTATAATATGGTCCTTCTGTGAAAAGAGTTTTACCAACCACAATAGCTATCAATGTTTCTACAGAAATTTGACCATTGTTTCTCCTTTAAAGCACCAGATTTTTTTCATGCCTATTATAAGCTTTTCTTTTTTCCATAACTAGAGAATTCTCATAAGAATCCCATGGCAAAATATTTCCTTCATCTCCCCAACATGATGGAAGACCTATTCTTGTTAATTTGTCAAATAACTTATCAAATTGACTTACTGCCTCTTTAATTTCCATCAGCTTCTTTTATGTAGCTTCCTATGATCATTTCTGAAAATCATCTTATTGATCTCCACTGCATATAAGGTCCTGTATTTAATACCATTCTCTTCTAATTCCTAATCTATTTTAGAATTAATAAATTCAATGAACCTTTTAGCCCAGATGGCTCTGTTAATTGCCTTGTTCTTATCTGCCATGATTGGTTCTTCACATTCCCTAATAAGACTTTTTTCCTTTGCAACTATCTTCAAACAGCTCCAAATTGATTTCATTTCAGAAATGATATCATTCCAAATGATATCTTTGGCTTGTATCAATGAAATGTTTCCTTTCAATATTTCTTTGAGATTTTTAATCTCAGCATTAGCATTTTGAATATCAGTTTTATATTTATCAACTTTATTCTTTATTATATGAATAAGATTTGTTGCAGTCTCCAAATCTGCTTGAGCATTTTTCTGATCTCTTTCAGCCATCTGCAACTCAGTATTCAATTGAACAATCTGTGCTTGAGGATCTTCATTACCTGTAGGAAAACAAAAGTACAACTATGGCTATTAATATGATTTTGCAATGATATTGCAGTTTGCTTTATTTTGGCAATTTCTTCATCTTTTTGCATTAGTTGTTGTAAAAGATTTTCCTTCTCATTATCCACCTCTGCAACTTCTTTAGGCATAGAATGTTCTCCTGTAGGCAACTTAAGCTTCTTCCTCAATGTGGATATTTCTATTTCAGCACTCTGCATCAATTTCTGTACAGTACTCTTGTCACTAGGGTCCACTCCAATCTGTACAATGATTTTCTTTAACTCATCATTCTGAACTGTTAAAGATCTTGCATTAGCTTTATCTAACTTCAATTTCTTAAGTGCCTTCCCCAACATATTTTCTACCTTCATTTCCATTGCATTGCTCTTGGTCAAGTCATTTACAATTAACTGACTGGTTTGTAGATGCAAATTCATTTTATACATCAGGGGAATCTTCTTCACATCCACGGTTACATTTACAATATTTAAATTTTAGAAGAACCTATTGACATGTCTGTGGGATGAGACAGGGAAATTCTAAATTGATATTTTTGAAGATCCATGACAGTTAAGAGTCTTTTTTGATCCAGAGTGACCTGATACTCAGCTTGGGCTTCCATGTTGGCCTTCATCTTTTGATTCCTTTCTTCAATCTGTGTAAACATCTATTTGATCAGAATTACTTGCTCATGAGAGATTTCATGACTCCTAGGTGAAGCAAGAACATTTTTTTCTTCTCCTAAATGCAAAGAAAAACCAGGTGGGTTAAATTTAAATTCTTCATTAAACGTTGTTCTCTTTTCAACCCCGTGCTCCTCAGCATCTAATTCAATCACTCTTTCTATGCTTCTTCTGTTTGATTTTTCTGATATGACAGGGGTCTGACTGTTTGAACCTGCTAAACTTATCACATCTCTACTTGCTAACTTCTCCAAATTTGGCCTGCTTTCATGAATGAAAGCTGAATACCCATTCTCAATTCTTCTATTTGAAATTACATTGTGAGGGTCATAAGCCCAAATTTCCGCTAAGAGCATATGCATCTCATCTAACATTTTAGTAACCTCCTCAAATGCCTGTCTCATATTGATTATGAAAGTGCCTACAGTCATGGGTAATTTGTACATATGCCCCTTTTTCATGGGCACAAAGTGAACCTGATCAAGATTTAGACACTGTCGAATAAATTCTAAGGAAAATATCCTCATAGGTACAAACGTTGGAAATCTGTAAGGCTCAATACTTGCTCCATATAGCCTAATTTCCTATTAATCCTAAAAAACAATCCAATCTCCAAATTTTCAAGTTGCTCCTAGATGTAAATACTCCTGAGCTTTAGGTAAAAATCAAGGTGGAGGAACTCCATTCAAGATTTTGTATGCAACTGACATGAAATCACTGGAAAAATCAAACAACCCTGCTTCATTTTTCTCTCTTCTTACTACATCTGTCCAGAACACTACTGTTTGCCTTTTCTTGTTTACATCCATAATATTCAGACCTAAATGCATGAACTCTTCCACATTTTGCTATAAGAACAAGTAGAAGGTAAATGAAGGAAATTTAAAAGAACCTGTTAATGAAAGGCTCATCAGTTTTGAATTAACTTCCTCTTGCCAATATTATGGAATATCCAGTACTATTCCTAATTTCATCATCAGGGAAAACATCCCTAAGACCGATTTATCCACTGCATTTTCATCTTCTTTGCCCAGAATTTTCGCAATGCTGCTTAATATTGGTTGAATTTCTGCATCAAAAAACGCCATCGTAAATTCTTTGCTGTATGGTTTAAATTGCTTCATTTTTGGCTTCAAGAAGAATATGAACTGATTAAACTCTTCACCTACAAGATTATCATAATAGGTTACTAGGGAATCATCGCAGATTTGAACAGATGACTCTGTCTTGGGATAGCAAAGGGCTTGATGGATTAGCTGGGTAGACACTTGCAAAACATTCTCTGCCTGACAATTCATAAAAAATCATTTCCCAGGGCACATGACTGACACCAACCACTAGATAAATTCAATAAAAAGGTGGATTTTTGGGATACATGCAGAAATTATTCCAGACTTGACCATGGCAGTGAAAACAGGGGAGGTTTTGTCATTTAGGATGTCTTGCTGATAAAATGGAATATTAATTATGGAACAAAGAGTATCTTGAATACCCCCCTCAGTGTCTATGAGAGTGATATGACTAGTTGAACCCGACAAGGATGAATGCTTAACCATGACTGAAATTTAACGTAAAGGATAACTCACAGGGTGGTCACTTCTACTAGGTTGACAGGAAACTTAAAACAGGACTCAGAGCAAACTAATCAGGAAAGATTTTGAAAAAAAAATGCTAATTTTATTTAAATAGGTGTGGCGGCTTTGAAATTTAATGCTGACATGATGCGCCAATAAGCCCTTGATCAGACGTGGAAGATAGTTGTGAACAACTCAGCGTCCTACGTCACTGCAGGGTCTCATGAGGTACGGAGGAAAATTTTGGTTGGTGCCCCTGCAATGGATCTTCACCGTTCATCTATGATGTCCTCACAGTCAACCAAGTCAACTGATGAGGAACTCATTTAATAAACTTGTTTGCTGATTGTGCCTGCGGGTTGGGCCTTTTGATGAAAATTGAAACTATCGATGCTTTCGCCCAACGAAATGATCGATGTTTAAACATAAATGTGGAACCGACTTTCATAAATTTTAAAGTGTTTAAACTTTTTACTTTAATACATCAACATAAGTGTCTTTTTTATGTTAAAGTATAAAAATTTCAATAATTTAACATTTTTACAACAAATTTTTTTTTTCAAAAATTTAAAATAAAAAGGATATGAAGATGACCCACAACATCAGGGACATCTGGAGGCAATTCATATTGAAATCTATAATCTGCAAAAATATCGAGGGAAAGAAGCTAGCCCAAACATATGGTGCATACGATGCAGGGTATCTGGCCACACCAAGGATCAATTTCCACTGCTAGCAGACTACATCCAGGCGGGGGGACCTAACCCATTGCTCCCTAGGGAAGCTGCGGGACCAAATCTAAATAATATTGTGATTTTTCTAAAAGAATTGATTAAATTAATATATTTTATTGTGATTAATATAATATATTAAATTAGATAAAAATACAGCATTAATAAAATAAGTAAGTATGGGGATTCGATGAATTTTAACATTAACTTAACTTAATTATGTGTTGTTGCAGTTATGGGAAGAGTGAAATGAGAGATCGCAAACAGTGAAAGAGCATGTGAAGTGCTTCTTGACAGTAACTTCACTCCCACTCCCACTTGTGTATGAAAAGTAGCTCCGTTTTTTATTATGTGTTGTTTTGCAGTTATGGAGGGAAGTGAAGTTAGAGATATAAAGAATAGAGATACGGGATTCGATGAATTTTAACATTAACTTCATTATGTGTTGTTGCAGTTATGGGAAGAGTGAAATGAGAGATCGCAAATAGTGAAGTGCTTCTTGACAGTAACTTCACTCCCAAATTAGCTTGACATAAAAGTAGCTCCGTTTTCTATTATGTGTTGTTTGCGCTAGAGTTCCAAAGAATAGAAAATCCAGCCAATTCTTCAAATCTTGAGACATAGCCTTGCTAAAAAGTCATGGAATTGTCCATTCTCTGCAATGCAATGCAATGCAGAGTAGAAACAACAACAGCCTCAGTTTCATCTTTTCTATTTTTCCGTTCAATTTCATCTTTTCGGGTGATAACAAGTTTTTCTATTTTTCCGTTTCCTTAAGATTGAGAAAGTAGAAAAACTGGTTATCACTCAAAAAAATGAGAGGAATGCTTCCCCTGTATGTCGACAAACAGCGAAAGAGCATGGAAGTCCTCGAATTAAGTTGCAGCTGCATGCCACCTTAGCGTTAATGGTTTCGATGAATTTGGTTACTGTATTTTCATATTTACGGGATTCGAGAATTTGGTTACTGTATCTTGACATTTACTGGATTCGATGAATTTGGTTACTGTATTTTGACATTTACATTTACGGGATTCGATGAATTTGGTTACGGTATCTTAACATTTAATTTTAAGAATTTGATTACTGTATCTTGACATTTACGGGATTCAATTATTATTTTTAAGAATTTGGTTACTGTTACAACAGTATCAGTTTCAGTTTTTAAGAATTTGGTTACAACAGTATCAGTTTCATCTTTTCAAGTCATAACAAGTTTTTCTATTTTTCCATGAATTTGGTTTCTGTATCTTAACATTTAATTTTAAGAATTTGGTTACTGTATCTTGACATTTATGGGATTCGAGAATTTGGTTACTGTATCTTGACATTTACATTTACGGGATTCAATGATTTTTAAGAATTTGGTTACTGTGTTTAGAGATTTTGTAAAATAGTTCCACATTTATGGTCCACGGAACCCTTGAAGGCTTCATATTTATGGTCCACGGAACCCACGAAATACTGATTGCTAACTATTTCTTCAACTTTAAATGCATCAATATTACAACTTGGAGAGTCAACTGTCATGCAGACGATAATAAAAACGACATTCCTGGCACGAAGTCCTGACAAAGGTTCTCGCCATACAGCTGCTTTATTCGGTCTCACACCCGTTAAAGGCATTGTTGAAATTACTCTCACTTCGCAACGTATAAAGGTATATATATGTATATATATGTTCTACATATATATATCATATAACACATTTCAAAAAAAATGAGGCCGTGGGCCATAGTGATTTTGTTTTTAATTTATGTTTTTTTATTTTTAAAACTTCACACCATATGAAGTATGGTATACGATTTTAGTTTTTAGTTTTAAAATAGTTTTATTTTAAATGTTTTTTTATATATATTGTAAAAGGTGCTGAGTGCATTTTTTTTTTATGTATTGTAAGTTTTTATTTCTCATACAGCAGAAGTAAAAAGACTTGGAGAGCACAACAGTGCAGAGTTTTTTAGTTTGTAACTTTTATTTTTACACACAGCAGTGTAAAATTTTTGATGTGCACACCAGTGTAACATTTTTTTGAAGTGCACAGCAGTGCTTTCATTTTTGAAGAGACAGAGTATTTTTCCAGAGTTGTTTTGCACTGTGTTTTGAAGCAGTCAAAGTTTTTTTTGTATTCCCTCAAGCAGAGGTGATTTTGTAACCAAGTTTTTGAAGTTTAATGAAATAGTTTCTACAGTGAAAAAATCTGTCTCCAGTGAAGAATTTTTTTATATTTTCTCTGTGTTGAAGAGGGGGAATTTTATTCTC